>JAODAL010029537.1:0-51433 GCA_025379985.1 Phyllomedusa bahiana | reverse complement strand
TATAAACAGAGCTTGCTCCTCCCTCTATCTTTAAAACCCTTATATACAGGTAGCTCCTCTCCTCTATGATAAAACACTATGGGTGACATGTATGTATGGAGCTGCCCCAGTAGTCTGGCTACAGATGACTCCTGTGATGAGGAGCCGCTGGTTTTGGTGTCATCTGACCTGTTATCTATTACTTTATCTATATATATTGTCCCTGATGATCTAATTAGTGAAACACGTTGAGCTGTTATTCATTTTTCATTTGACTGTATATAAATATCCATTATCAGTGTATATGGTGTTTGTTTGTAACCTGGGGTTGTCTATTTAATTTTTTGGGGGCCATATTGTCTTATCCTATGTCTATTTATATGGGTTTTTCTGGACTATGGTATATCATTCTCAGTGGTTAGAATAGGGTTCAGTTGTTTTTTGAGTGGGGGCGTCCTTCTCAGTTTAAGTAGGGGTATTGTATGGACAAATGTTTAGGTGGTGATGTTTTACTACTTCCTAGGCCCCCACTAATTATGATTCTCACAGACCCCCATTTTTTCTAGTGGATTCACATCATGACATATTATTACTATTATTATATTGACATATATTACTTACTAACATATGCATTTATACTTTTTAGAGGATATGTATTAAAAGGTATGTTTTAGCTTCATATTTGTATTAGCAGTGATATAATTTCTATTGAGTGAAGCTTTATTGTTCTATATCATTTTTTTTTCACTGATTTGTGTTACTTGTAAAAACTTGCTTTATTTGTAAACTTTTAAAACAATTTTTAAAACTCCCGATTTAAGTCTTGTTCAGCTCACTATTTACAGAGGAGTAAAAAATTAATCCCCGTATAGACCCACCCCCAGTCTGAACAACAGTGTGAACCCAAAGTCCCTATGACTTGTGAAAAGCACCCTGGAAAAATCCCTTTAAGGAATCCATTTTATTGCGAGCTTGCTGTCATGCCAAATAAGAATTTTGATGATTTTACTGTATTCTTGAATCGCTATTTATGCAATTCCCTAATTCTATACAGCAGCACAAAACAGGGATCACACTAGATTGTGTGAGATTTTTTAGAAAAATTCCCAGTTGTCAGTTCTGTTCTAAAACGGAAAAACCCCCAAAAGAACCTGTACTCACCTGCGAAGCCATTCCCCCACCGATGACATCACGTCCATGGTAAATAATGATGCTGCAGCCAATCACTGCCCTGCATGTATGGCATGTGACTGTGAACACCAGTGATTGGTTGCAGCATCATGTGATCCATGGACATGACAACATAGCTGGGGAACAGGCAGAGTACACTGGTGCAGTTTCAGGGGTGAGTACAGTTTTTGGAATTTTAGAGAAGTCCCAAGCAAAGGGCAATTTTTGAAAAGTCTTGCAGAGCCTCAATTGTCCAGAAGACTCAAGCAGAAGCATCTAACCAGCACCTAAATGAAATGTTATATGTCCGCTCCCAGCATAGGAGAGATTTAAAAGGGGGTTTGTCTCACTACATCGATTACCTTACCTCGGTTGTTTTTTTCGGCTTCTTTTTTTAATTAGGGGCGTTTACGGCTTTTAACCTCTTCACGGCCTGCTGTGACGACCCCTTGAGGACACCGGTCTGTAGCTATAGTTACCAGATCGACACCCTACCAAAAGATTGAACAGGTCTGTAGTATATCAGCCAGCTGGCAGTTTTCGGGAGAGTTTCAAAAGGTGTAGCAAGCAAAAAAGTGCGGCAGCCTTCAGGAGAGGTTTAAGAGGCGTAGCTTTAGTGACCTGAGGAGCTGATGCTGCCCATAAAAGAGGGGTATTAGGAATAGGGGGGCACTGTTAAAGGGCATAGTGATTGTTTTTTTCAAATCTTTAACAAAAAAACGCTTTGTGTGAGACCCCTTTAAGTCTTATTTATTAACATGCTGTGCCTACAAAATTGTTGATTAACTAGGATATTTATGGCAACTGGCTGCGAGCATCAGGAAGGGATTTTCCGCTCACTATAAAACAAACTTTTTCTGAAAGCACCCCGAAAAAGGGGGGAATTACAAAAAAGGAAAAAGTAGAGGGGCCCCAAAAAATTGTCCCTGGGTTAGGAAAAATACGGTCCCCCCCTTTTCCCGGGTTTTTCACTCTTATGATAAAGCAGACATGCCCCTGATATTAAAAGGAAAAGTTTTGTGAGGTCCAGCAAAGGGACAAACGAGGGAGGGGGGGGGATAAACCGAGAAAAAGGGGAATGTGGAACGACAAGGGAGAAGGAATAGAGGTCACGGCAGCTAAATCCAGTTTTAGCCCAGTTCATACCAGGGATGTTAGCACAAGGGCACGGTCTGAGGAGTCCCTGCACTCCATACTGCTGCAACACTGGTGCTATTCACTTCTGTAATATTATTCACAAGGATATCCAATGTGCACATGAGAACGAGCTGCAGGATTCCACAACTTAAAGGGGTTGTCTCACTACACTGATTCATCTCACCTCAGTCCTGTTTTCTTAGTTTTAATTTGAATTCAGGGGAGGGTTTACTGGCTTCCACTAGGCTGCAGTAGAAGTCAGGTCTGTAGCTATAGCAACCAGTGCTGGCAGCCTAACAGGAGAGATCAAACAGGTCTGTAGCCATAGCGACCAGTGCTGGCAGCCTATCAGGATAGGTCAAACAGGTCTGTAGCTAGAGCAACCAGTGTTGGCAGCCTATCAGGAGAGATCAAACAGGTCTGTAGCTATAGCAACCTGAGGAGCTGATGCCCATACAAGAGGGAATATCTAGGAATAGGTAGGACACTGTTAATGGACATATATTGCAAAGTGACTTGTTTATGCAAGATCTTTAACATAAAAAGCAATCATTGTATTGAGACAACCCCTTTAAGACTGATAGATGGGGGAGTGCAAAATCTATGCAACATTACTAACCTTATCTGAAGACACCTGACAACTTTGGTTGAGTAGTTTTATAAAAAAAATGGACAACTTCAGTAGCTGGAGATAGGTAAAAAGGTTATTTCATTGTGCTGCATTCAGGCTATCCAGGCCACCATATAGTATTGCATGGAGCCAGAGGACTTCATGGTCCATGGTGGAGTTGTCATCATTATCCATCATCTTATGTTCCCTGTGAAATCCCAGTCCTGGAGTCTCTTCTCTTATAACTCTGGTGTAACGGACGGGTAGTGGATCCGCTGGACCACCGCAGGCGATGGTGAAAGCCCACGCCAGGGAACGGAATCTAAGTAGGTCCGGTTTTCACCAGAGCCCGCCGCAAAGCGGGATGGACTTGCTGCGGCGGGAGTCTACCAGGTCGTTCCACTGGGGGGACTTGCCTGCGGTGGGGGGCCCCAAAAGGGTGGGACGTAGTACAGATTCGTCGGGCCCCAAGCCCCGTGGTGGGGGGAAACAGGCAAAAAAGGGTGGGGACAGGGGGCCCTTGGATCGAATAATTTGGACAGGCGGGAGGGTCAGGGCGGGCCGGGCAAGAGACGTGGGGATGATAAACGTAGGCAAGGGGGTTCCGGTACAAGGATAGCCCAAAACTAGACTAGGAACCGTTTTTGTCCAAAGAGGTGGGAACACAAAGGGAAATCCCGGCGAGGGCCAGGGGAAAAGGGGGGCCAAAACCTAAATGGGGAGCGTCCCCCGGCAATAGCAAATTCCCCGGCGCCCCTGCCCCTTTAAATTTCAAACACCCGGGGCCCCAAGCGCGGCCATGGGGGGGGAAGCCACGCCGGGGGGGGCTGGGGTGACTGAGAAGGAGCCCCGGACCGGGTAAGTGGGTGCGGGGCAGGGGACTGGGATTTTCAGAGCGGAACCCGAACCCGACGTGGGGACGGGTTCCGGTGAGATGGGGGCAGCAGGGGACGTCCCTTTCGACCCGGGGAAAAAGGGGTCGCGGGGGCCCCGTCCCGTGACGTAACCCCCCCCCCTTTTGGGGGGCCCTCCCCCCCCCCCTTTTTGGGCCCCCTTCTCTTACGGGGGGAAGAAAAATCTTGGATGAGATTCCCGGTTCAGGATATTTCCTCCCGGTTTCCCAAAGACCTTTTCAGGACCCCAAACCCCCCTTCCGTCTCCCAAAAAAAGTCCCTTTTTTTCCTCTAGTTCTCCCTCTAGAAAGGTTTCCCCCTTGACTTCAAAGGAACTTTGGAAAGCATCACCCTAGGGGTGGGGGGGGGAATAGATTTCCCGGGAGAGAAGCGGTTAAGAACCAAGGGGTTTTAGTAGAGAGACGTGGAAAGGTTGGGAAATTTTTCATGGTGGGAGGAAACCCCGGAGTTTTGTAAAAAACCCGGTTTAATACGGGTGAAACCCCTCGAAGGGGCCCGGGAAAAGGCGGGGCCCAAAAATTTTGTTGGAGGGGGGAATTTTTAAAGAGGCAAAATCGGGCCCGACGCCACATTTTTGTCACCAGGGGAGAAAGACGGAGGAGGATTTTCTTCCCTTTGTGGCTTGGGTCTTTCATGCGCTCAAAGGGGGCGGGGAAACCCCAGGTGGGAATTTGGGGGGGGGGGGGGGGGATCCAAAATGGTCTTTATGCCCTGAACCAGTGCGGTCCGCCCCCGGGAAAACCTCGGATGGAGTTGCCAGAGGGAGAGGTGGGCGGGGGAAATGCAGCCCCGTTTCCAAAATGTGGGAAGGGGGAGACCCCTGCAGATTTCTGGTCTCGGGAGTTGTCCGGAAATCCGGGCCCATGGAAAAAAAGTTGGCCCCAAATCGTCTTGGCGTGCTGAAAACCAAAAAAGGTGGCGTAGAAAACCCCCCAAAAGGCCCTGGTTTACCTTTTCCACCTGGCCATTCGTTTTGAAGGGGGGTTAAGCAGCAAACAAAGGGTGGGTTTTTTCCCCTGGATTTGGGAACACGGGGGCACGCCAAAAAATTGGAAAAAAAAGGGACTCCCCGCCCGAGACGTTTTGCTGGGGGGCCCATGCAGGGGAAACCACATTTTAAAAAAATTTAAGGCCTGCCAGCCCGGGGTGGCCGCGGCCGGCACGGCGGAGAGACGAAATGCGCCCACCCTTGGAGAAACCAAGTCAGTAGTACCCAAAGGGACGGTTTTGCCCCCGAAGGGGGAGACGGTTTTTAAAGTCTTGTCGCAATGTTGGCCCAAAGGTTGGTCGGAAAGGGGTTTAGAGGGGTGTATTTGGCCGGGCCGGCTTGTGACGAGGCGTTTGGGTTTGCGGGAAAAAAGATTTAACAGGCCTGAACAAAACCCTTTGACATCCTTGCGAGCCTAGGGGACCCAAAAAGGAACCGGGAATAAAAAAACAACAGGAACCCGGGTTATTCAAAGCGCCGGGAGGGAAGGGGCCACCAAAAAGAGCAATGGCCCCATTTCAAAAAATGCGTAAATGCGGGGGAATAAAGGGTGGAACGTAGTCCTCCCCAGGGGGAAAGGAACCTTCCGGGGGGTTCAAATTGGAGACCCGGGGATGGGGGCGTTTTTGGAGGGAATTATTTTGCTCTGGAGTGGAAATTCCTCCCCCATCCTCGTCAGAAGCCCGGGAAAGGGCGCCCGCCTTGATGATTTTCCCCGCGGGGGGGAAAAGTAAATCGGGTGTCGAAACCGGGAGAAGAAGAGCGACCCCCTAGCCTGGCGGGGGTTAAGTCGTTTAAAGCCGTCTGGGGGTTTATTGAAGGTTTTTTTTGGTTTGGCCGAATAGATGCGATGGGAGGGCGGGGGCCCCCCCCAATGGGGAGCGCCATTTTTCCCAAAAGCCTTCTTAAATTGGCCAGAACTCAGGGTCAATATGTGAAATTTTCCTTTCGGTGGGGAAAAGGGTTTTGGGAGAAGAAGCCACACTTTTAGGTTTCCCCGTGGGACCTTTTTGGTAAGAATGGCTCTGACCCCCCAGGAAGAGGGCTTTTACTTCCAAGGTGAAGGGTTTGGGGGGGCCCCGGGGCCGCGAGGGAAAGGGGCTGGGGTTTAAAAGGCAGATTTGAGTTTGCAAAAATGCCTCCTCAGCTTCGGAGGGCCGTGCGTGGTTTAGGGGTTTTTTATAGTGGGGCCCCCATTTCCCGGAGCCACAAGCGTTAGAGAAGGGGGGAAATTAAAATTGGCGATAATAGTTACAAAAAACCCCCAAAAAAAACGCTTTTTGGGCCACGAAACCCCAAAACTGGGCGGGGGCCCCATTTGCAACAGGGCCCTTCCCCCTTTTCCGGACCCCCCCCCAATTTTTTCAAGGCCTGGGTTCAGAAATAATGTACCCCAGAAAGGGGGCCCCCCCCCCCCCCCAAACCCCCCCCCCTCCCCCCCGCGAATTCCCCCTTTTCCAGGCCCCCCTTCCCAGTTGGCATACAGGTGATTTTCGGACCCGGTTTTCAAAACTGGGACATGGCCCAATGGGGGGACTCAAAGGTCGGCGGAGTACCCCAAAAAATACCCGTCCGGGAATTGACCATAGGGCAGGTTTTAGAAAAAAGATCCCTAAAAATGTCATTCAAGAGCCCCTGGAAGCGGAAGGCGCATTACACAGTCCGAATGGCATTACCGGGTTACTCGAAGTGGCCATCCCTGGTGTTAAAGGGCCCGTTTTCCCTTCATCGCCCTTGCGGATTCGGCCCAAAATTTTGTAGGCCCCTTAGACCCCGTTTGGCGAAAACCCTTGGCCCTCCCAAGCGGTCAAAAAACCCCGTGATCAACGGTAGGGGGTACCGTTTCCCTTCCCCCGTGTTTCTCATTCGGGGAACCCCAACGGTTTAATTTAAAATTTGCAGGGTCGAAAAGGTCCCAAAATCCTTTTTTTTCCACGAAGAAGAATCCTGCCCCCGCGGGAAAAGAGGCCCCTCCGAAATAAACCCCCTTCTGGGTGTTCTCAGTTTGTCCTTGGACATGGCTTGTGTCTACGGAAGGGGATAAGGGGTAGACTCTCCCCCGGGGGGGGCGGGGTCCCGGGCAATAGGTCAATCGGCCCAAATCAAAAGGACGATGTGGCGGTAGGGTCTCTGTTTGCTTTTCGGAGAAGATTTCCCGCATACTCCTGGTAAGGTGCGGGAAACCCGGTAAAGGGTTAGTGGTACCGTGAAGCGGCTGGCAACCCGCCGAGGTGTCACCAAACAGCCCCAGACCCAAAAACTCCCGGGCCCCCATCGCAAAAACCCCCGCCCCCTCGCCAAGTCAAGGGACCGGGGGATGGCGGTTTCAGCCAAGGTAGAACCCCAAAAGGGCGGGCGAAGAAGGACCGGGGGAAACATAGAACGATAGTCTCTTTTGTGGGAGTGCCCCTTTCTTGGAGGGACAAGGGCTAAATACGGAAACGGAATGGGTCACGGGGGGAAACTCTCCCCTGACGGGGAAAATTTGGCAGGGATTCTCCAGGGGAACCCCCAACCCGGGGAAAGGCAAGGTTGAGCACCAGTTTCAGCGGGGTTTAGGAAGTTTCCCGCGAACCGGAGGGCCAAGAAAGCTGAAACTTGGAAAAATGGGTCCCCGGGTTTTTGTGCCCTTTAGGGGGCCCAAATGTTTAGGCGGGGGAGAGAGACTGCACACGCTTTAGGGATTTTTTTTTTTTTTTTCCCCCCCCCGTAGCCGTTAGGATGCCGGTTTTTCCCCGGCGCCCGGGGGGCGAAGCAGACAACAAGGAGGAGATTTATCAGAAATGCCCCAGTAGAGAAATAGTTTCCCCTTTTCGCCCTCCGGGGAAATTTTTTGCGGAGACAGGTGGGCTTCCCATTTCCCCTTGCATGCCTTTCCCCGGCTGGCTGGGGAAAGGGGCGGTGGAGGGACCGGTAGAAACCCCCGGTGCAAGATGAGGGGTTTTGGAAAAAGGCGGGGTGTAACCCCCCCCCCCCCAATTTTGGGTTTTGCCCCTTGGCGGGGCTTCCCTCAAAGCCTTTCTGCGTCCCGGGTGTCCAAAACCGGTTTAAGCCAGGTGGATTAGCTCGTTAAAAAAGAGGAAGGTTTTCCGGGGGGGGAGTGCATTCCCTTTATTTGGGTGGAGAGGGCCCTTTTTTGAAAAGTGGGGGTTAAAGCTGCATGTTTCCAGGTTAGCTCCCAAGGGTAGTGTTTCGGAATTTTCTCCCCGGTTGGGCTCAAAAAGGAAGAGTTCCCTTGCTGCGGGTTTAACAGGGCGGTTTCGGGAAAATGGGAGGCCCCAAAAAGGGGTTCCTCGAAGAAAACTCCGGAAAAAATCTAGTAGAAATTTTTCGCTAGAATCGGCCGTTTATTGGGGGCACCTCGTTTTCCCCTAGAGGAGTTTCCCAGGCCAGGGGGTTTAAACCCGGGGGAAAGGGGGACCCGACCACGAAGGCCCCCCCTTTTGGTTTTTTCTGAGGGAAAATGACCGGGAAAGGGGTTTTCCCCCAATGCAGGGAGCACTGGGTGATGAAGCCCCCCGCAGACCCTTTGGGAATTCCCCCCTCAAAATTAGTCGGGCCCTGGATAAACCGGAGTTGGGACCGACTGGAGCAACTTTTACCCCGGGAGGAACCCCCTGACAGCCGGAAGCTGGCCCGCCCGGGTGGCGTGTTTTGCAAAATGGGACCAGGGAGGAGGGGTTTTCGAGCTGCTCGCTTGCTGCGGGGATCTTTTTTGGACTGCTTGGCCCCCAAAGGTGGTTGATAATGGCGACAAAAATTTTGGGTCGACAAAATTGGCCCGGGGTCCATGGCCGGAATTTCCCACTGTAAAAGGAAGGGTAGGGGATCCGTGGACCCCCCGCAGGCGATGGTTGGGGGGGCCCCCCGCCAGGGAAAAAGGAAAACTAAAATAGGTCCGGTTTTCACCAGAGCCCGCCGCAAAGCGGGATGGACTTGCTGCGGCGGGAGTCTACCAGGTCGTTCCACTGGCGGGACTTGCCTGCGGTGGCGGCCAAGGGTAGACGTAGTACAGATTCGTCAGGCAAGCTCGTGGTCGGGGACAGGCAGAAGGTCAGGACAGGCGGCTCTGGATCGTAAACGTGGACAGGCAGACGGTCAGGGCAGGCGGCAAGAGACGTGGTCGATAAACGTAGGCAAGGGGTACGGTACACGGATAGACAAGACTAGACTAGGAACGCTTTCTCCAGAGGTAGACACACTAAGGATCCGGCGAGGGCCGGCAGGAAGGGGCCAGACCTAAATAGGAGCAGTGCCCGGCAATAGCAAATTACCGGCGCACTGCCCCTTTAAATTTCAAACAGCCGGGCCGCGCGCGCCCTAGGGGCGGAGCCACGCGCCGGGAGGCTGTGAGTGACTGAGCAGGAGCGCGGCCGGGTAAGTGGGTGCTGGCAGGGACTGGGAGCAGAGCGGACCCCGAACCCGACGTGCGGGACGGGGCTCCGCTGAGAGCCGCAGCACGGACGTGCCTGCGACCCGAGACAGGGGTCGCAGGGGCGTCCGTGACAGCTGGGTTGTGTTGTTCCTCTGTTATTCCTCCTAGAAATGTATGACTGACTCTGTCAGATGGGTGTTACCAATTAGGGGTGTGTCCGCGCGCTGTCTGACATTGTCCAATCAGTGCTGACCTTCAGTGTGGGCAGAGACACAAGCTTTGAATGGTAACACCCAGCTGACTGATTCAGTCATACATTTCTAAGAGGAATAATAGAAGAACAGCACAACTTCGAGTTATAAGAGAAGAAGCTCCTGTTATTTTACAGGAACACAAGGATTTACTAATACAGACCTGTCATGAGAGGTCACAGGTCCTTTTTAAGGCCTATTTTTTTCCATTTTTGGTTTTTTCTTCTTGCTCTTCAATATGCACACATTTTGTACAGTCATGTAGCCTTATGAGGGCTTATTTTTAATGACCACTTTGTATTTTCTAATAGCATCAGTTAGCATCTTCATTTCTGTCACGTTTTTTATGTAGGATCGAAGGATGCGGTACCCTTTTGGGATCCTCCTGAGGTCTAGGGGGAGAATGTGTGGCCCTTAGGTTCCTTTCTCCCCTGCAAACCCCGGCACTATATGGAGTCGACAATCTAGATGGCACTTTGGTTGAAGTTTGGCCTGGCAAGCCATTCTGATGCCAAGTGCAAGTATTTGGGGCTCTATCCGCTTTGGTGGTGGAGCCCACCGATTGTGACTTCATGCGGATGCCTTCTGGCTCGGTGAGGGAGCATTTAGATCTCTTTCTCCTTCGGCAGTTGGGATCACTGATCTTGTATCCTCGTGCAGGTACCTTTTGCTACGGCGGGGAAACATTTTTGTTCTAGGTTTGTGGGGGGCCATTACTTTTAAGTATGGGTCTGCGTTAGACCGTATCCACGATGCACTGTTTTTGTGTGGCACTTTTGTTGCACTTTTTTTGTGCATTTTGTTGTTAGTTAGCATGTATTAAGGCTTTCCAAAAAAAAAACTTAATTGCCAAACTTTTTGGGGGTTTTGTTTTTTTAATGTTAAGTGTGTGTTATAAATTATCATTTAATATGAAGGTCTCTACATTTACAGCTTTGACAAATTTACATCATAATTTTTATATTTTACTACTTATAAAAATCACAGGTTTTCCTGACATTCATAACCTTTTTATTTTTGCACCAGTGTGTGAGAGCTTGTTTTTTGCGGGGTAAGCTTTAGATTTTACTGGTTTAATTCTGTTTGTTTCTAGTTTTTTTTACGCCATTTACCATGTGACAATAATAATTCTGTTTATTTGTGTATTGTTTTCATTTTTTTTTTACAGAATACATGGGAAAAGAGGAAGTTTTTCAATACTCCATGTTTTATTTTATTTTTTTTGCCCCTTAGGCATTAATAACAGCTTGCTTGAGGGGCAAAACATTTAGTAGGGCAGATCCTACACAACAGCAGTGTTCTGTACAGTAATTCGTGGGTAACTTACTTTATGTTAGATATAAACATTACAACATTGTTAGGGAGTCCTGCTGGTGTCAACAAGATCTAATTTGAATGTAATTTGTAGGAGTACACCCCATTTTCCACCCATGTCTGCTGAATGGAGCTCAGACGCTACATATGCAAACTAGCTCTCCTACAAAAAAAAAAAGATAACCACTTGTCATGGTCCAAGACTCTTCGCGGGTGGAACGTTGCTTAACGAAGTATCTACCTCCAAAAGGTGGGTCTAAAGAGCCAGCTGTCTTCCTTGTGGAGGAGAACTTATTGCATAACTTTCTTCCCAAGGAGCATTGCCTGAGAATATTTATTGGTAAAAGCTGTGTTATTTCTTGTTCTACCACATATTACAACTTTATATTTTTATAGGTACACTTTAAATTTTTTTCATAAACCTGTGGTAGTTTGTGAACAGGACTGAGAAAAACAGGCTGGTGGAGACATGGGGCAATTGTCCTTTTTTGGTTACGATCCAGGCTTTAGAAGGTGGTTATTTTTGCTCCCAGTTGAAGCTATTGGAAGGTGACATTTTAATTTTTTAGGACAATCTGAAACTGCATCAATACTTTAACAAACAGTCCTGATAAAACTGAATTTCTAGTGTTACCTATTATGACCAGTTCCTATCCTTGTAACTTCCACCTTTCATTGGTTCATTATTTGAAGATGTCCAACAAGAACTGTTGTGAGCCCATGATGGCGCTTCTGTCCTTCTAACATAGCTATATGTCTACTGATATCTATGGCACTCTAAGATAAATGCTTGAATCTTTATTTTTCCACACATGAAGATTTATGGATAACATGTTGGCCGACATGTCCCATTAGGGCTGCGTCATTTTTTTTTTGTGTATTTTGTGCCAAGAAACTGTTGACACCCTATTCTCTATATAAATGAACTGTAGTACACCAAAACTAGGTGCATTTTACTCCAGGTACAACACTCTTGAATGTGCCTAAATTAGGCTTTTCAAATATACTATGCAAGGTAGACCACATGCCAGATTTCTTTTACAGGTTCATTCATTCAAGCGCACCGTAACTCATTTAATGCGCCTTAAAACTGGCGTGGCGGCGCCTCTTTTCTGACATGTCGCCTAATATGTTTAAAACAGTGATTCACTCGGAGATTAGATGATACAGGCAGCCCCCGACTTACATCATTCCGACTTACGTCTGTCCCCTAGTCACGAACGGGGACCGGAACGACGCAAGCCAGGGACAGCCGACAGCGTCCGGGCGCTGCCCGCGATCTTCGCAGCTGTATGCGACTCCTGGGAGCGCATACAGCTGACTCTCCAGTCCGCATCGGCATCTGGGCGCTGCCATGGCCCGGGCACCAGCGGGGATCGCTTCGGCTGTATGCAACTCTTCCCGGAGTGCATGCAGCCGAAGACTCTATTGCGGAGCAGAGAGCGAGCACTCCCTGCTCCACAATAGAACTGCGGAAGACCGCAAGCAGACTTGCGACCTTCCGGAGTCTTCGGCACAGGCAGCGCGCGATGTCATCACGCTGCCTGCGCGCCCTGATGACATCACCGGCCTGCGCCAGAAGACCAGGAGTCAGAGGTAAGGCTCAAAGCAGCGGGGGAGCGAGGTGAGTATTTGTTTTTTTTTAATAAGCCCTATCTATACCTGCCTATGATGGGACCTATACCTGCTATGGGGACATATGCCTGCCTATTACCTGCTATGGGGGACATATACCTGCCTATTACCTGCTATGGGCGACATATACCTGCCTATTACCTGCTATGGGCGACATATCCCTGCCTATTCCCTCCTATGGGGGACATATACCTCCCTATGTCCTCCTATGGGGGACATATTACCTGCTATGGGGGACATATACCTGCCTATTACCTGCTATGGGGGACATATACCTGCTATGGGGGACATATACCTGCCTATGGGGGACATATACCTGCCTATACCTGCTATGGGGGACATATACCTACCTATGCGGGACATACCGCCTATACCTGCTATGGGGGACATTTACCTGCCTACTACCTGCTATGGGGGACATATACCTCCCCATTACCTGCTATGGGGGACATATACCTGCCTATTACCTGCTATGGTGGACATATACCTGCCTTTACCTGCTATGGGGGACATATACCTGCCTATGGGGACATATACCTTCCTATACCTGCTATGGGGGACATGTACCTGCCTATTACCTGCTATGGGGGACATATACCTGCCTATACCTGCCTATATCTGCTATGGGGGACATATACCTGCCTATGAGGGGACATATAACTGCCTATACCTGGTATGGGGACATATACCTGCCTATAATTACACACCATGCATATACACCATACATGTACTAAATATATTGGTTACGACTTACATACAAATTCATATTTAGAATGAACCTACAGTCCCTAACCCGTATGTAACCCAGGGACTGCCAGTACTGTATTCTTATTGATTGGTCACAAATTCCAACTACCGAACATACTCAGTGGAATAACTCTTCACTATCAAAAGATCATTTCTCTTGGCTAAATCATCCTTGCCTCATAGTTGTTCATTCAGGAGTATAGCCGGAAGATTTCAGAAATACTCCTGAATGGGCAACTATGATGCAGGAATGATTTAGGCAAAAAGAATGATTTCTTGAAAGTGAAGGGATAATCCACCGGGAAAGGTCCTCTAAGGCCCAAAACGTTCAATACTTAGAATTTGTGACCAATCAGTAAGAATACAGTATCAGTTAATGTCCAAATGTATCACTGATTTTAAACAAAATGTATGGAATATAAAATTCAAGCATTTATCTAAGAGTGCTGTTGGGGTTGCAAAAATATTCATACCACTTGAACTGTTCCTCATTTTTTATCGTTACAGCCACAAACTTAAATGCATCTTATTGATATTTTATGTGATAGAACTGAGGCCCCAGTCTCAAGTCTTTTGCAGCCTCTAACAGTTTTTTTTTTCCAGGATTGTCCTCTATTTAGCTCCATCCTTCTTCCCATCAACTCTGAGCCGCTGATGAAGCAAAGCCTGCCCCCAGCATGATGCTGCCACCACCAGGCTTCATAATGGGGATGTGCAGTGTTGGCTTTCCTCCACACATAGGGTTTGGCATTTAGGGCAAAAAGTTATTTTTTTGCTTCATCTGACCAGAGCCCCTTCTTCCACGTGCTTGCTGTGTCCTCTAACTTTTTGTAAACTGCAAACAGGACGTCTTATTGCTTTCAAAAATAGCTTCCTTCTTGCCACTAGACTTGTGAAGTACACGACTAATAGTTGTGTACAGATTCTCCCACCAGATCTGTGGATCTCTGCAGCTCCTCCAGAATGACTCTGAGCCTCTTGGCCACTTCTCTAATTAGTGCTCTCCTTGTCTGGGCTGTCGGTTTAGGTGGACGGCCATGTCTTGCTAAGTTAGCAGTTATGCAATACTTCTTCCATTTACGGATAAAGAAGTGAACAGTGCTCTATGAGATGTTCAGAGATTGGGCTAAAACCTAACTCTGCAATACACAACTTTATCTGGATTTGAAATCCCCATAGACTTTAATAGAAAATCTGCCCAGTAGTCTACACTGAACGGGTTTTCAGCCAGATAGATTTCTAAATGCTGGTGTTCCAAAAAACTTGGAACATGCACAAAGTTCCGTCCTGTTTTCGGGAAGAAGGCGTGCTAGTCAATGGTTAAAAAAGATGATAAAATACCATCCCGATTCTTAAACAGAAGTCGACTTTTATTTTACACTAAGGCCTTGTCCCCACGGCACCGGTTTGCGGTTTTGCAAACCGTCTGAAAAAACGTCTGCAAACTTTTACATGGGGCACTATGGAAAACCTGTGCAGCAGTCCCCACTGCACGGGTTTTCCGCCTGGCGGTTTTTCAGACTGCCGGCCGAAAAACATTCAACATGTTCATTCTTCCGTCTAGTATTCGGACGGAATATGAACAAGTGAATGTAAAGGGGGAGGGCTTTTCTCCGCTAATTGCGGAGAAAAGCCGTCCCTCTGCGGCCGTGTGCATTGCATGAAAACCGGACAAATACCGGTCAGATAAACGGACCGGTATTTGTCCTGTGCCGTGTAAACGGGCCATAAGGGTGCTTTCACACAGTACGTTTTTTGTTGCTTTTTCTGGCAGGAATGCACAACAATAAATGTTGTGCATTTTTGCAAAAAAAACCTCACCAAAAATGCAATAAAGCACTCTAATGGCCTCTAACAAACCCTCTGTAGTTACACTGAGAATAAATGGCATACAGATGTACATTATCTACTAATTAGGTGACTTCTAAAGGCAACTGGTTACACTGGAGTTTATTTAGGGCTATCAGAGTACAGGGGGCTGAATACAGATGCACGCCACACTTTTCAGTTTTATAATTTGCAAAAGCACATATCATTTTCTTTACACTTCACAAACACTTGCTACTTTGTGTTGCCCGATCACATAAAATACAATTAAGTTTATAGCTGTAACATTCAAAAATTATAGGAGGTATGAATACTTTTGCAACCCACTGTAATCCACACACTCAAAGCTGTAGATTTCTGGAAGTAGTGATGGTAGAATCTTTTCAGAACTAAAATTTTGCAATAAATCAGAATGATTTAGGTTTTCGGGAAACAGTGGAGAAAATAATTTTTAAAGATTTGCTAATTTAGGAAAGAGAGTTTAGAGGTAAATATGGTGACCACACAAACTATAAAATGGCTCCGATTTAATAAAGGATAATGACGCGAAGATTATTTTTAGCAGCAATAACTCCTGACCATAGGTGTGGTGCAGTCTCTGCCGTTCCAGTTACACACCGAGGTGCTGAATGGACAGAGAACGCTCAGGAGCGAACACTGAGCTTTTTGTACTTTAGTTTTGGAGTCTTGTTCCAGAAAATGTGGGAACCATAAATAAACTCATGTGTGGTCCAAGCTTCTTCTACATCATGAGAGCCTCTGATGGCTCCAGGAACCAAAGTTTTCTGAATAGTAAACTTCATGTATGTAATGTGGGCAGGATATTAGTCCATTTCTGAGCTGCAAAAATTTGGAAATAAAACATGACACTATGGAAAAACCAATTAACACATTAACCTTAGCTTTAGGGTGAAGTCATGGGCTCTGTATTTAGAAAACTGCTAAAGCGAAGGCTTTTGAGGCAAACATTTCTAACGTTGTCCAGTCCTTCTGAACGTCTGGTTTGATAGTTTACTACATTGTATTAGTTTAGATTAAAGAGGACCTATGACATCTCCTGACATGGTTACATATCCTGCTTCTCATCACTGGTGGTCATGGTAGTGGTTGAAGCTGCTGGGCATTACCAGACCTACATCAGCTTTGCAGTAACTTCAGGGTGTGTAGTATGTCAGCTACAGGGGAAAATCATAAAATGCACCTCAGGGGTCTTTTTCTGACCTTATAGGGGTACAGTGTGTAAAAATAAAAAAAAAAAAAAACAAAATAAATATTAATTAAACCAAAACTTTTAGCCTCGCCCTGACAAATCTAAAAACTAGGGGGGGAATTATGAAGATGGCGCGTCGAGGGGGCCTTTTTCCCGTTTTTTTCCATAAAAACTGTCCCTGAGTATGGCCGCGCCCAAAAAGTGCGCTCAAAAAAGGGTTTTGTAAATTCCCCGCACCTCGCCTGGGTGAGGGTTTGCGGAACTTAGGTTTATAAGTAATGGCCTAAACTTTTTTTTTAAAGTTTTTTAGCGGGGGAAAATTCAGCGAAAAATCATTAAGATGTCAGTGAATAGAAACCCTGTTGGAGGACCACAGGTCTCAGCAATTCCTTTTTGTGTGTGGCTCTTGTGTATTCAAATAAAAAAAAAAAAAGGGTAAAAACGGGGAAAAATCATCTAAATTTTGGTTTAAAAATGAAAAAAATTAACATTTTTAAGCGATATTTCTTTCTTTTGAGTATATATATATTATATATTTTTTTAAATTATTATAATATATATATAATTTTTATATTATATACACACTCACCGGCCACTTTATTAGGTACCCCCTGTCAATGCTGTTAACATTTAATTTTAATCACCCAATCAAGGGCGGAACTCGTGCTTTAGGCATGAGAATGGCCCAAGACAATCTCCTGAAAGTTCAAACCGAGCATAGTATGGGAAGAAGGTGATTTGAGTGCCTTTTGAACGGGGGATGGTTGTTGGGGGCCAGAAGGCTGTCTGAGTATTTCAGAACTGCTGATCTCCTGGATTTTCACGCAAAAAACTCATAGGTTTTAAGAGAATGATCCTTGGGCAAAAGAAAAAAACATCAGTGAGTGGCAGTTCCTTTGCTGGGGGAAATGCTTGATTGATGCAGAGGTCAAGGAGTATGGGCAGAACTGTTCGAAGTGATTTGAAAGGTCACTAGTTGACTCAAATAGCCACCCGTTACATAACAAGGGACGCAGAAGGCATCTCCTGAAACTTGCACAGTACGGCGATACTTGTTAGGCAGATGGGTACTGCAGCAGAAAGACCACACCGGTGTTGAGACTCCTTTCAGCTAAGATACAGGGAATCTGAGGCTCCCATTTTGCACCAAGGCTCATCGAAATTGAAACAGTAGAAGATTGGTTAAAACGTTGTGCCTGGTCTGATGAGTCTCGATTTTGATGCGGACATTCGGATGATCGGGTCAGATTTGGCGTCAACATCATGGAAAGCTGTGTTCATCCTGCCCGTGTATCAACGGTTCAAGCGCATGGTGGTGGTGGTGTCATGGTGTGGGGAATATTTTCTTGGTACTCTTAGGGCAGCTTGGATACAATTGAGCATCGTTGCAAACCTTGTGGAATCTATGCACAAAGAGTGAGGCAGTTTGCTGAAGCAAATAGGGGGTCACAACACGTTCTAGCATGTTGGTACCTTAATAAAAATGGCAGTGTAGAGTGTATACTAGTATATATATATTTCCAAGAATTTTAAATGATCAACTTTTTCAATACATTGAAATCTTTTTTATACAACTTGGATATTTCTCTTTATTACATAGTTACATACTTAGTACGGTTGAAAGAAGACACGTGTCCATCAAGTTCAACCAAGGGTGGGGAAAATGTGGGTGAAGGGAGAGAGACAAGGACATAAAGCCCAGCCTCCCCACTGGTTAAAGCCCTGAAACACACAAGGCAAGAACCAATCTACTCCAGTGGAGACCATATCTCTGACCCCAGAGTCTCCACCAGCCAGGATCCAGAATTTTACATGGCTACATACGCATTAATATTCTTTAGTTCCAGGTAGGTATCTAAGCCTTTCTTGAAACTCTCTACAGTTCCTGCCGTGACCAGCTCCTCTTCTTACAGTGAACGCTCTTCTCTGGAGATTGAATCCTTTTTTCTCTAGTCGAAAGGAATGTCCCCTTGTCTTTTGAGGGGGCTTCACTTGAAATAATTTTTCCCCATACTTTTTGTAGGGACCATTTATATATTTATATAAATTAACCATGTCCCCCGAAGCCGTCTTTTCTCAAGACTAAATAAGTTCAATTTACTAACCCTCTCATAACTAAGATGCTCCATTCCCTTATAAGTTTGTGTGCTCGTCTTTGTACTCTCTCTAGCTCCATTACATCTCTTCTATAAATTGGGGCCCAGAACTGAACAGCATATTCTAAGAGAGGTCGCACCAATGCTTTGTACAGCGGTAGAATTACATCCTTGTCCCGCGAGTCCATGCCTCTTTTAATACACGCCAATATCTTAGAGGCAGCTGATTGACATTGTGCTGTTCTGTAGTTTATGATCTACAAGAACACCTAGATCTTTCTCAATAAGCGATTCTCCAAGTTTTTCTCCCCCTAGGACATATGATGCCTGTAGATTATTTCTCCCCAGATGCAGAACCTTACATTTATCCACATTGAACCCCATTTGTCAAGTGGATGCCCAAGCACTCAGTGTGTCCAGGTCTGCTTGCAATTTATGAGCATCTTCCATAGATTGCACTACCCTGCATAGCTTGGTGTCATCTGCAAAAATCGAAACCGTGCTATCGATCCCTTCCACTATATCGTTAATAAATACATTAAATAAGAGAGGACCCAATACTGAGCCCTGCGGCACTACACTCACAACCGGGGACCACTCAGAGTAGGAGTCATTTACCACCACTCTCTGAGTACGATCCAGCAGCCAGTTTTTAATCCAATTACACACTGTTATCTCTAACCCAATGGATTCTAATTTACCCAACAAACGCTTATGCAGGACAGTGTCAAATGCCTTTGCAAAGTCTAAAAACACAATATCCACAGCTGCCCCGCTATCCAGACTTCTACTCACCTCCTCATAAAAACAGATCAGATTGGTCTGACAGCTTCTGTCCTTAGTAAATCCATGCTGGCAATCACTAATAATATTGTGTTTGTCAACATACTCCTGTATACAGTCCTTTATGAGCCCCTCAAACATTTTTCCCACAACAGATGTTAAACTTACTGGTCTATAATTACCTGAGCAAGACTTGGAACCTTTTTCAAGATGGGAACTACATTTGCCTTGCGCCAGTCTCCTGGTACTATACCAGTCACCAGGGAATCTCTAAATATCATGTATAGGGGCACAAAGATAACCGAGCTGAGCTCTTTAAGAACTCTTGGGTGAATGCCATCAGGGCCTGGAGCCTTGTTCACATTCAGTTTATTTCAGTTGGCTTTGACTTT
Organism: Phyllomedusa bahiana; assembly: GCA_025379985.1. Classification (NCBI taxonomy): domain Eukaryota; kingdom Metazoa; phylum Chordata; class Amphibia; order Anura; family Hylidae; genus Phyllomedusa; species Phyllomedusa bahiana. The sequence goes on along the minus strand of JAODAL010029537.1, from coordinate 32,005 downwards.
TTCTACACTGAGCCAATTAATTATAGCAGATGATGTATTAACAGTACTGCCACCACCTACTTCTGCACTTGGCCCACTCCCATCAAATACTATTTCATTGATAGTATATACTGAGCTGAAGAACCTATTTAGTTCCTCTGCCTTCTCTTGGTCACCAGTGACCAGCTCTCCATCACAGGTTTTTAAGGGTCCTACTTGCTCTGACTTTGGCTTTTTGGCATTTACATGCTTAAAGAATTTCTTGGGGTTAGTCTTGCTGTCCTTGGCCACTGCCTTTCATTTTGAATTTTAGCTGCTTTTATCACTTTTTTCCAGATTTTATTAAGCTCCTCTATAATTTTCAAAGGCTGATGCCGACCCTCTGGCTTATATTTATTAAATGCCCCTTTTTTATTGTTTATTGCCCTCTTAACAGAAGGTAGAAGCCATGTTGGTTTTAGTTTTAGTCGCCTATACTTGTTACCCATAGGAATATATTTTGCAATAAATTTCCCCAAAGTATATTTAAAGCTCCCCCACTTGGCTTCTATATCACTATTTGCTAATAGTTGCTCCCAGTCTAGGTCCTGTATTGCATCCCTCAATAAGGAAAATTTGGCCCTTTTAAAATTAAATGTTTTTGCCTTCCCGCTCTGTTTTTCTTTTTTCCAGTTTACGCTAAAATGAATTATATTGTTAATTAATTACTTTTAGTTACAAATCATTTTTATTATTGTACTGTTGTAACTGTAGACCTAGAGCACATTTTGCCCCATTTAAATAATTGCTAGCTCCACTTCGCCTCCTCCGGCTCAGGTAGACCACATTGAACCAGGTCTGCCTGGAGCTGTAATGCGCCTCACTTTGCCGACCGGCATTCCTACATGCGTCGGAGTTTTTGAATCTTGTGCGTCCGCCCTCAGAACGCCACAGCACGCCCCTTCATGTGGCATGTTCACAGGCTTAACTGCGGCGTATTTCGCCGCAATACGCCTTGTGGAAGGGGGCGGGGAGGGGGGGAGAAGCAGGGCCGCACTTGCCGGCCTAGACAATCATGTAGCGGCGGTATAGAGAACTGTGATTACTAATGAATGGGCCGTTTTCGGCCCGTAATTGGCGCACTTCGGCGAAAAGCCCGTTCATACATGTCCCCCTATGTGTCAGCTATGCATAAATGTCCGTGTTGGAAGAGTGACACAATTAAAAAAAATATTTTTCTATTAAAAAAATAAAAAAAGGGAAAAATAGACGTTTTTATTTTTTCTCAATATTAATAAAAAAAATCTACAGTAATACTTACATGAAAATAAAGCCCTGGGTATGAAGGGAAAAAGGTGAAATAATTAGCAGAATAACCGAGAAAGTGTTATAGCGTTCAAACCCGCATTTACTGAAGATTAATATCGACTAAAGTCATGAAATTCAGCAAGACAGGCTGACTATCTAATATATGAGGATCTCCTGAATTTACCGCAAGAGATGATGGTGAGAAAGGTGAGAATAAGTTAGCTGGATTTGAAGTGCCCAATCCTTTTGTTCTCATAGAAATGAGAAAGAGTGTGGCAGCAGCATTTCCCTCTCCTCATGCATGTGTATAGGGGGAACATTTGGCCAATAAGTATTTAAAATGTATGTTCAGCTCTGGAGTCCATTGCTGCAGTGGAGACACAGCATTATGGGCCCCTGGGCATAGCACCGCGGTGGGCCCTGCCCAAATACATGAATCACACTTGGCCATGCCTCAAGCCCCCCAAGCACGCCTATATTATCACGCCACTTATGTCTGGACACCGGCAGCCTGCAGCCTACAAGACGATGTGGCTGGGCAGGAAGCCTTTGGCTCCCTTCTGCACCATGGTTTTAACTGTTTGCACATCCTAAAAACACACAAACAGTTAAAGGGGTTGTCTCACTACATTGATTCATCTTCCCTCAGTCCTGTTTTCTTGGTTTCATTTTGAATTCAGGGACGTTTGCTGGCTTCTACTAGGCTGCAGTAGAAGACAGGTCTGTAGCTATAGCAACCAGTGCTGGCAGCCTATCATGAGAGATTGAACAGGTCTGTAGCTATAGTGACCTGAGAAGCTGATGCAGCCCATACAAGAGGGGATATCTAGGAATAGGTAGGACACTGTTAATGGACACATATTGCAAAGTGACTTGTTTTTGCAAGATCTTCAACATAAAAAGCAATCCTTGTAGTGAGATAACCCCTTTAAGTAAGCAAAGCCAACCAAAGGATTCAGGGCATGTTTCTTGTATTCCTGGGATATACATACACCACTTGAGGCCCCTATACTTGTGGGGCCCCTGGGCAACTGCCTAGTGTGCCCAATGGAAAAGGTGGCCGCCCTGAGTGGGGATGAGTTCATTTACATCTGCTCATCGGTAAGCTTGTGATACCTCTATAGGGTTCTATTATTCTATCAACATGGGTCGTTCTTTGGATGCGGGGGGAGGGAGGGTCTCTCCTTGCAGCACAGGCAATCTTATAGGCTGCTCCTCCATTCATAGGGAATGAGAAAATTTCCTCCAGACGTACGAAAACTGTTTCTAATGCCACCAATTGGAGGCAGCTTCCCTGTAAGTCAATGCCCAACTCATTAACAGTCTGGAAACAGAATCTCCATCAAAAAGAAAAGACCCATCTAACTCAGCCAGTAGGTACCCTGTACTGACAACAACCTCAAATTAGTAGTTTACGTAAAAAAGTCTGATTTTTGGAGGCAATTCTAAATCTTCTAAAATCCTGAGTCTCTTTAAAGGGGTTTTGCTAGGACGTGAGTTACTTACCTCCTTATCAGCACAAAGTAGAATATAAACAAATCATGCTGAGTCATGAAGGCTGCAGGGGAGAGAGGGAGGGGGTGAGCAAGGAGTGAGGAATAAGGGAGCGTCTCAAAACTTAACTGAAATAATAACATACAAAACAGTGGATTCTCTAAACAGCAAGACACAGACTCATACACTGCACTTTCTTCCCAGCCCTTTGAAGCTCATTCATTTTCCCTGTCATCAGATAAGAAGTGTTTCACTCAAGAGCGGCCTGTCAGCTCCTCTGGTCGTGTCTAATGCAAGCTTTCAGGTAACTAAGGGGGATTGAGAAATGCTGTAGCTCTCAGAGTCTTCACTTTTTGTAATCACATATATTTAGAAAAGTGATTAAATACCCATTTTGAAGGATCCCACGTCAACATTACATGGTGGCAAAACCCCGTTAAGGGGTCAGACATTGACTTACAGGGAAGCCTCCCCCAATAGGTGGCACCAGAGACAGTTTTCCTCCTTCTTGAGGAGCGCTCCTCATTCTCTGCAGCCTCTGAGGTCAGTGTGGAGAAATTAAATCATAGAATACGCATGCTTACTTGAAAGTTGGAAACCATGTAAACATCTGCACGACTCTTACTGTTGGATTGACCCTGTCTTGATATCTTGGATGAATGGGTGCACCTATCACATAAATACAGGCAGTTGACATACACTGCTTTTTTTCCATCACTCTCCCTGTATATCATGCAGAGTACTTTGCCAGCGTAATGGAATTTAATAAAACATATTGAGCTTTCGTAATCTATTCCATATCCATTCTGTCTCATTATTATCCATTTGGAATAACAAGACTTAGGCCTTGTTCACATCTGCGTTGGGTCTTCAATTGTCAACGGAATAGGAAAAAAAATGGATCTGTTGACTGATGTAAAAGCTGATGCAAACTGATAGCTTTCCATTTGTATCCATTCACCATTGACTTTAATGTACAGTGGGGAAAAAAGTATTTAGTCAGCCTCCAATTGTGCAAGTTCTCCCACTTAGAAAGCTGAGAGGCCTGTAATTGACATCATAGGTCGACCTCAACTATGAGAGACAAAATGAGAAAACAAATCCCGAAAATCACATTGTCTGATTTGGAACGAATTTATTTGCAAATTATGGTGGAAAATAAGTATTTGGTCTCCTACAAACAAGCAAGATTTCTGGCTCTCACAGACCTGTAACCTCTTCTTTAAGAGGCTCCTCTGTCCTCCACTCATTACCTGTAGTAATGGCTCCTGTTTGAACTTATCAGTATAAAAGACACCTGTCCAAACAGTCACACTCCAAACTCCACTATGGTGAGGACCAAAGAGCTGTCGAAGGACACCAGAAACAAAATTGTAGCCCTGCACCAGGCTGGGAAGACTGAATCTGCAATAGGCAAGCAGCTTGGTGTGAAGAAATCAACTGTGGGAGCAATAATTTGAAAATGGAAGACATACGAGACCACTGATAATCTCCCTCGATCTGGGGCTCCATGCAAGATCTCATCCCGTGGGGTCAAAATGATCACAAGAACGATGAACAAAAATCCCAGAAACACATGGGAGGACCTACTGAATGATCTGCAGAGAGCTGGGACCAACGTAACAAAGGCTACCATCACTAACACACCACGGCACCAGGGACTCAGATCCTGCAGTGCCAAACGCGTCTCCCTGCTTAAGCCTGTACATGTCTGGGCCCGTCTGAAGTTTGCTAGAGAGCATTTGGATGATCCAGAAGAGTATTGGGAGAATGTCATATGGTCAGATGAAACCAAAGTAGAACTGTTTGGTAGAAACACAAATCGTCATGTTTGGAAGAGCGAGAATGCTGCATCCAAAGAACACCATACCTACTGTGAAGCATGGGGGTGGCAACATCATGCTTTTGGGCTGTTTTGTAGGACTCCCATCTGCCAAGGATCTGCGTTGTTAGAAAACATGTGGGTCATATAAAGGAAATGGGTTCTATAAGGCCAAAACCAGCACCATAATGGTTGCCAAGTTTGATTTGTGTTACAAGGTCTCCTATCATATGTACACCCCACTGCTCTAGGTGGGATTGAATCTAGTCTTGCAGTTCTATATTGAGCAAATCAAACATAGACTATAAGGCTCATGGGAAAAAATATTTGGCCTATAAAGTGCCACCTATTGGATGTAACGTTCCTCAAGTCATATCCGACTAAGCCTTGCAATGTGAAAGGGATTAATAAAGCCAAGCTAGTTCACTCCTCTGCAGAAAGCTTTTTCGGGGTGTCGCCCTCAGCGTAGTGTAGACCACTGAATGGCTAGGTGAGAGGCAATAGCCGTAGGTAAAAAGGGTAACGTTTCTCCTTGGAGAGAGGCACCATGTCGGTGTGTTGGGACTTCTATGCCATGATTGCTCCACTGAAATTTAAATTTATTTGAGAAGGCCCTAAAGGAAGAGAGCTGAGACTCTGCAGTGCCACCTATTGGATATAAAGTTCTTCAAGTCACATCTGACACACTGAGCCTTACTAGCATGGCTTTATAAATCCCTTTCACACTGCAAGATTAAGTCAGATGTAACTTGAGGAGCATCACATCCAATCGGTGGCACTGCAGAGTCCCAGGTCTTTTCCTACGAGCCTTTTAGAAAATAGTTAAAAATGTTAGTGGAGCAATCAAGGTTTATAAGTCTCCACACATCGACATGGTGCCTCTCCCCAATGAGAAACATTAACCCTTTTGATCAAATCAAAGGAATGCTTAGAAATAAAAACTAAGGTAGAATCTTGCAAATTAAAAAAAAATATGTCAGATCCATCAAGTGTTCCTATATTTGCTTCATCATGGTTTTAACATGTTTAATAAACTGCAAATCTTAACAAGACCCAAGTGTTTATCCATATGGGCTTATGTATTCCCGGCTGCAAAAGACGTCATTATTTGTCATGTTTCCATACAACATGGATGGGCTAAACCTCATAGTCTAAGCAAGCTGTATTAGTCACTAAGATCTATGGCCTGTTAGATTTATGACCTCTGTCCATTCAGAACCCTGACATAATCCAGATGGGCACCACTCCAGAAGGACTGAAGCCTGTAAAAAGAAGCTCTTCATTCATCAGTCTACCTTCTTTCCTATAATCCGGGGCTTCTTACTACCACCATTAGGCATTAGCACAAGCCGTCTACATTTCTTATCAGATGCACTAATTTACAGATCTGTGCTTGGAATAAGTGGTTTAAAAAAATTCCTGAAGAAGACTTTCAATGGATTTAAGAACTCTACATAAAAACAAGCTACATTCTAACCTGATGGGGTTTCCCCTGGAGCAGATCGGTTCTTGCCTTGTGGGTTCCAGGGCATTCACCAGTGGGCCGGCTCGGCTTGAAATCCTTGTCTCCCTCCCTTCACCCACATTTTACCCTCCCTTAGTTGAACTTGATGGACACGTGTCTTTTTTCAGCCATACTAACTATGTAACCTACTCCTATAAACTACTATATTCCAACCTTTACACCCCACATTTTTCACAACTTTTATTAAAAGGTTTATTAGACAAAAGGAATATGTACCTCACTTCATTTTTGGGGGGAATCTGAGCAGCTAAAATGACCCACAATTTTTGGATTTTTTTTAAACCGTTCCAGTTTGCCATATACTGACATAAAGCCGGGGGGGCAGGCCCCATTTCCTGAGGCTTTATGGGCGGTCCACTTATACCTTATTCCTGGCTCAATACAAATGGGCTGAAATAGAAAAACTTACTTCAGTACACCTTAAAGGGGTTGTCTCATTAGGGTTGTCTCACTACAAGGATTGCTTTTTATGATAAAGATCTTGCAAAAACAAGTCACTTTGCAATATGTGTCCATTAACAGTGTCCTAGCTATTCCTAGATATCCCCTCTTGTATGGGCTGCATCAGCTCCTCAGGTCACTATAGCTACAGACCTGTTTGATCTATTCTGATAGACTGCCAGTGCTGGTCGCTATAGCTACAGACCTGTTTACTCTCTCATGATAGGCTGCCAGCACTGGTTGCTATAGCTACAGACCTGGATTCTACTGCAGCCTAGTGGAAGCCAGCAAACAGGCCCCTGAGTTCAAAATGAAAGCAAGAAAACAGGACTGAGGTGAGATGAATCAATGTAGTGAGACAACTCTTTTAATGCTCACCTTTTTATAAAAATCCCCCTCTATCTTGGTCAGATTAGTTGGCCCAAAGCAATAGCCGCAAAATAACATGGACTGCCCTGTAGGTGATGTTCCCCCTTTCCTACCCTTTGATCCGTTACTGTTCTGCCCCACATTCCAGATAGTATGGCCTCAACGATGGCTATCCCAGGCATTGGCAGGTCTCGTTAGCTGACATAGTTGATAGCAACATTCTAGAAAAGCTGATGAGGGTTCTTCACCTTCAGAAGTGGAAATGATACTATACTTGCAAATTCCAATACTTTGCATTCTTTCTCTTCAGCATAAGCAGAGTTTTCTTTCCTTTTAGAATTTGAGAGGCTTTACAGAAGGCGACCATGTACTAGAGGAATGATTTCAGAAATACGGATGGCTTCCAATACCTTAGTCCCAGACCAAACCCTATGGTCAAATAGGAACATTTTTGGAACTACCCATCATAATTTGGCAAATTCTTTTGGAATGGACAGCCAAAACTTCTACTTTACCCCATAGGAACAAAGCCAAAGTTATTACAGAACTGAACCCTACCATCTTCTACCATTGTTGGCCCAGTTTTATATCTTTCAGAATTGTCCAAGAATTTTCCTTTTTCGCTATGTGATCAGGGCCCTGGTATGCTTGATCCTCAACATGGACATCCCATGAGATCCTTAATCTATCTAGAAAATGTACCCCTCCCCAGACATACTGATAAAGGATCCTACAGACTGCATCATTACATGCTGCTGGAAACAGACTACTTCTCCAGCTGAAAATTTATTGGCTACTCTTAGGCCCTGTTCACACAACAGATTTGGACGCGGTTATGGCCGCGGGTTCCGAAGCGGTTTCCGCGGCCAAAACCACTTCCAAATCGCGCCCAGTTTATTAACATGGTTTCCTATTGGAAACCGCGTTAATATTTAAACACCGCGGGTTTGGCCACGGCTTTGGGGCCGCTGCCTTGCCGCGCGTGTGTGAGAACCCTCCTGTTAATTCTTGACAGGGAGTTTTCAGCACGGCGGGTGTCGCTGCGGGTGGTGCGCGGCTGGCCCGCGGCTCGCAGCGCGATTTGCCCCCTGCCTGTTAATTTGCATGAGGGCAAACCCTCTCCGCAAGCCGCGCCCCAAGTCACGCCCCACCTGCGCCGAGACCACGGGCAGCGCCCACGCGGCAAACCCGCGTCAGGAGACGCGAGTTTGCGGCGAGTTCAGGATGAGGCCCGGCTGCGGGAACAGCGGCGAAAGCCGCGGCTGAACCCACGGCCAAACCCGTCGTGTGAACATGCCCTTAGGCTCTGTCTATCCTGCAGTGGACGAAAAATGACGTGAAAACCAAATCCTAAAAACATTCATAAAACCGAGTTTTTGTCTACTGCCTGTCAAAAGCTGCTGAAAAAACATCCATTTCTGGCGTATTTTTTGCGATTTTTGTCCCTTTATTGACGCGTTTTTTACGTGCATTTTTTTTTTAAATCAAGCCATTGGATGTAACTCCGCCCTACAAAAGGGGATGTAACGCACATCATTGCATTTATATGTCATCTTGTATTTGTTTTACGAATTATGCCGCTAATAAAGATGTCTCGCTTTTGCCGCTAAAAACACGTTTTTTACGGATTTTGGAGCTCAAATCCATTTTTTTGGGGGGGATTTTGGCGACGATAAAGGTTTTCATTCCAAAAAATGAGGCAAACACTTGCCCGAAAACGTCCTGCGCTTTACATGGACTCCTGTAGTAAATTTTCTGCCCCACTCAGTCGTTTTTTGCAACGTTTCAAAAGACGACCAGCACATAAAACGAGCAAAAAAAAGACGTTCCGTGGAGGCAAAAGAACGTCTTTACTATACAAGTCTATGGGAGCTATTTACAGTCGTTTTTTTCGGCGTTTTTAGAAAATGAAAAACACTGAAAAAACTGGGGGTTTTCTGTACAGTGGAGACATAGCCTAATATAAATCACATACATATTGGAGCCTTGAGCTTTGTACCCAACAGAACCCCTGAGCTCTTTCCACTGCCCCCTTCCCATTTTGTTTCTCTGTGTCCCATCACTTTTTTGATATTTTCTGTTCCTTTTTTACTACTTTGGTTGCTATTTGTGTCGTGAATGATCTCACAGAAATAAATGATTTATGGAATGACCATTCATTTATGCCTTTTAACAGCCAACTAAATATGACTATAGAGTCCCTTGCTTCTAATGAAGAATTATGTGTGCGGCTGAATAAATGACTTGAATTTGTTAAACTTTACATCAAAGTTAAAAATCTTGTTCAGTAAAAATTACGTCTGGAAAAAAAAAACAGAATAAAAAGGCTACAGCTGTAAGTTTATAGGACAGAAACCTGTAACACAAGGCTCATTTCGAGGCATAACTCCAATGAACAATCTTTAAAACATACAGTGCCGTGTATAATACTGTATTTACTATTTTGCCATAGGTAAACTTAAACTCTATCAGTTCTCAATCTATAAAGCACTAAAAACTTTAATATAATTAAAATATTTTACTATATACACTCTTAACCTTTTCATACACACACTATTTTAAAACCTGATTCTAACCTTCTCAATTTGTCCCTTTCTAATTGTGAAGGAATAACTCCTTTTCTATTATCAAGTCTGGTGGAACACCACCTATTAGCAGGGAAACCCCATATATACAATGATTTACTAACTCCAATAAGGACTCCAAAACATCTTACTTGGGCAGTCCCCCCTAATCCGACGGACATAAAACATATAAGGTTTCCTGGTGTGACCCTCTGCAGTGGGTAACACAGTAGAGTAGAAAGAGGTAGAAAATCACAAATTAAAATGTCATGCCTGACCTCCCCTAATATGATACCGTGGTCTTCTTATGTAGCAAAGGTGCATTTGGACCCCTCTAGGGCACCAGGGCCAATGTGAAATTGCTACCACTACACCAACTGAAGAAATTCCCCCATGCTTCACATCTTAATTGGGTTACGGTGGGAAGTGTCATACCTCTTGTGTTACAAGAATCAGCACAGAAATGTGCTCCTTCCATAATACACTTAAATCTAAATAAAATAATTAGCAAAAAAAAAAAAAAAATCAGGATTTTCCAACTTTTACATTGGAAAAAGCAAACCTGGCCGTCCACACAACATACACAATACGCACCTTCACAGACTGATTGCTGCAGAACTCCAGATTTCATGACGCACAACAATGTCCTTTCATAAGTCCCTTTGATTATTTCCTTCTAAGTCTCCCTTTTAGATTTTCCTCTCGCTCCCCTTGACATTTTCCTTCCCACGTTGCTCTCTTCATACGCCCTTTGCTGCAGGCTCTCTCCTCATCATCACCCTCAGAACTGGCACTGAGCGGACTCCTGTGCTCTATATTAACATCAGATAATGGTGCGTCTGTACTGTGTCCCCACGCCTGGATCCGAGGAGGGGGGTAATTAAAGGATCTGCAGAGGGTCAGTGCCCTGCCGGTCTGCACCTCCTACACCAGATTTGTAATATTTAGCTTTGACATAGCAAAAAAACAAGAAGCTTGCTGGTCTGGATTCTGGTTCTGTTCCAGTAGCTACAATATGTTCTCCGTACTAAATATACCATAGACTACCTGAGATGTATCTGTACCATCCAGTACACTTGGGCCAAGACAGGACATAAGTAAATAAGTAAGTGGACACAGTAACTGCTCCTATAATAGGCTGCAGCTAGTTTCTTCAAAAGGGACATTTTCAGTATTTGCTAAGATAATCCATCAGTAGTGTGTCATCACAGCCCTTTGATCCTATCTATCTTCAATCCTTCACCATGACAAATTAAGCAAGACGAACATACCACGCCATATAAAGCAATGACATGTGGAGTTTTTGCTTCCTGTTGATTATGTAGAGACAACATATTTTGCCAAAGTTCAAGAACCCCAAAATAGATGGGTTTACCAGGGAGCATTGCCTAGACTGTAAGACTCCCTACACCGGCTCTGGTCGACACGAGAGGAAACTTCCCTCCTAGAGCTACAGTAAAGACCTCCTACTCAGCACATCCCTGGCCTGAACTGATGAGGGGCAAGATTCCCAAAACAGCTGTCTGCATAGAGTGGACTCTTCCTTTTGGGGCAAATTCTCTGTTGGCTTAAAGGGGTTTTTCCACCATGCAGTTTTTGAGCAGTGTGTTCGGCTGTACTCGTAACTGCCATAGAGCAGAATGGAGAGCAGTACACAAGCGTGACTGGGTCTCCATTCTGGACTGACATTTTTGGAAGCCGTTCCCGAAATAAGTGCTGGTCCCATTACACTGGAATATCTAGTACCCTAGTACCTAGTAAACTAGTACCCTGCCACTGTAACTGGTCTGGCACTTACTCAGGTGCAGTACAAAGTCTAAAAGATTGTCCACCAGAGACCTGCACTAGGAAATTTGGTGTTGACTGGTCAAATCCCTCATTCCTTAAAGTAATTACCAATTGGCAGTGGAATATAGCAGCAATCATGGTACTGAGGGGTAGTCATACAGAGCTGTGGGTCAGAACCGAAAGATTAACTAGGAACAACAAATCCAAAGGGCCTAAAAGAGACATTCGGTGGTTCAGTAGAAGTCGAACCAAAAGACCAAAAGGTGACAAATGCAAGCGGTACGACGGGCAGCAAAGTCCAACAACGTGAGCTGGGTAATTACACATACATACTACAAGGGCGACATGTAAGAACGTGGCTGTGCCACTTATCTGGCGTCGAAAAGCTTAAGTAGACTTGTTCTATAGATGTATGACATATTCCAAACTTTGATGCAATAAGCTCCTACACGACACTTTTTAATGCGCCAAAGATTTTGGGTGTTGCACCGCATTCATAGAAGTAGACGCATTTATGATTCTTTGACGCCAAATTTTGGCAAAGAACAGTAAGAACAGCCAAACCAGGGTAAAGGTGGTGCCTGAGCCAGACTTGTGGTATTGGCTCTACACTGCCCTGTATGTATGACCTGCAGAAGAACAGCCAGACCAGGGTAAAGGTGGTGCCTGAGCCAGACTTGTGGTATTGGCTCTACACTGCCCTGTATGTATGACCTGCAGAAGAACAGGCCAGGATGCTACCATGGTAAGCGGTAATGATGGGAAGGTGGGGGCCTGAGCCAGACTTGTGGTATTGGCTCTACACTGCCCTGTATGTATGACCTGCTGAAGAAAAGCCAGTCCTGGGTAAAGGTGGTGCCTGAGCCAGACTTGTGGTATTGGCTCTACACTGCCCTGTATGTATGACCTGCAGAAAAGCCAGACCAGGGTAAAGGTGGTGCCTGAGCCAGACTTGTGGTATTGGGCCCTACAGTGCCCTGTATGTATGACCCGCAGAAGAACCCCAGACCGGGTAAAAGGTGGTGCCTGAGCCAGACTTGTGGTATTGGCTCTACACTGCCCTGTATGTATGACCTGCAGAAGAACAACCAGACCAGGGTAAAGGTGGTGCCTGAGCCAGACTTGTGGTATTGGCTCTACACTGCCCTGTATGTATGACCTGCAGAAGAACAGGTTCACACATTCTGGCACAGTCTATACGGCCTTAAAGCTATTTAGAACAGGCCTGTCAGCGCCAACGTTCATACATGTCGCCCTAATTCTCTAAAAATTGGAGCATTAGGTGCCAATTCCAACTAGAAAATGCTTTAGTATATAATAGTATAAAGGTGTTTTACAGCTGATCATGACAATAATACTCATAATATAACAATAAAATGCCTATTTACTTGGACAACAACCACATACACATAACGTGCTTTCTAGGACCTGAAGAAGCATGCGAGAGACGTGTGAAACACATTGTCCCCACATAGTAGCAGGTGTTTATTTGTATTTTAATGTTTTAAATGTTGTGTGCATGTGGTTGTTGTCCAAACACTATTAATTGGCAGGACCATCTATATGACACCACTGCACTTATATGACATAGAATTGTCTAGTTGGAATTAGCACCTAGTGCTAGTCATTTTTAAAGGATTGCTCCTTTCTCTGGAACTGCTGTAGTAGGTATAGACAGGCTTAAAGGGGGTTGTCCGCCTTCTTAAATTCTTTTATGCTGTTGCTGCGGTAAGAAAATAAAGAAAACTGATACTCAACTCCGTTCTCTCTGTTCTAATTTTGACAGTGCTGGAACGAATGTGGGTATTCATTTTTTATTTTCTAAGTGCACAACCAGCATGTTATTGAAAAAGTGGACAACCCCTTTAAGGTAGTGGACAGAAACAGGGACTGACATTCAGGAAAGGGCCTGGGTTGTTATGTGTCCAATTAGAATGCAGTGATGAGTCACCGGTCGGAGCATACGTCTGGTTGCCGTAGCACTGAAGTGCACTTATTGGCGGGATACATCAGAGCAGCGATAGAATGGGGAGAGGTATGTAACTGATACTGAACGGATTGTAAGTGGTTATTCCAGGAGGTCTCACAATATATAAAACAGTTGTCCCAGCTGGATTTAAAAAATATTCAAAATCATTGTAAATGAATCGAATCTGAAAGGTTAGGGCCAAAGAAAGGGTGTAATCAATGCACCTAGAGCAGATTCTCTAATTTTCATTATTAATCTTAAAGGGGTTTTCTCATTTCAAAGATTATAGTTCAGCAGTTGGGGATGTAAATGGTTACCATAAGCAAAGTGCTATGCTTTAAGAGAATGGGCCGTTTGTTTAATTGTTGGAAGTGAGAGAGAGCTCCAGTTAGTTTATGCCCAGGTCCTGCCCACGGTCGTATATGGAAACGCGTGTCAGAAGGAGTAGCAGGGGAGAGGCTGTGTATGGGAGGGAGCAAGGACATGTGTGCTCGGAGATGAGTTCCGCCCAAGGTGCCGCCCCCGGTCGTACATGCGCGCAGGTACATGTGTGAACAGGGATGAGAGAGAGAAAATATGAATGCGTTCATGTGTGCGGGATTTGCTGTATTCACTGACAGCAATCAGTCGACATGTGCGGTGCGGGGTTTGCTGTATTCACTGACAGCAATCAGTCGACGTGTGCGGTGCGGGGTTTGCTGCATTCACTGACAGCAGTCGACGTGTGCGGTGCGGGGTTTGCTGCTTTCACTGACAGCAATCAGTGGACGTGTGGAATGCGGGGTTTGCTGCATTCACTGACAGCAATCAGTGGACGTGTACGGTGCGGGGTTTGCTGTGTTCACTGACAGCGATCAGAGGTCCTGCAGCAGAGAGAGAGATCTTGTGCAGTCCCATATAAACACAAACAGATAAAGTGTATAGTTTTGTTCTGCAGATCTGTAGAGGTCAGAGGTGTAATAATCTGCAGTCCTGAATGTCAAATGCCCATTCTAATTACAAAGTATGTAGAGAGAGTTAGAAATATAGATCTACACTATGGAGTCACACTTAGCTTTTCACTTCCAACGACAGCTGAGAACCTTTCCCTTCTCCCAGCTCACACAGAATTAATTCTCACATGCACACCTTGAGAAATACGCCCCTCCATTTCATAAGCTCTCCTTCACAACCAGTATAAACGGCTGCCAAATAATGAAAAGATAAAACCCCTTTAATGTATTTAATGTGGACAGCGTCACAAGAGGCGTATGAAGGCTGAGTCTATTCTTCACCGAGACACCTGCAGGCTTCTTTACTAATCTCCAAGTACATGAAGCAAATATATTTCCCACAGGGAAGCGATTAGCTGTGCTTGAGTGTTCACTAGTCCGGTACTAGGACTGAAGGTTTATGAAACAATTTCAAATTCAAAAACCATCAAAAGAACTTGGAACATGAAGAATCTTCCGCTGGGTTTTAGAGGGGAACGTGTACTGTTCAATTTTTGGAGGAATGGCCGAATCTGGAAACCAGACAGAAACCATCCCTTTAAACGTTAAAAAAACCTATAAAATACCGGTCGGATTCTTTAATCAGAATCCAACCGGTGTTTTGTCACTGCTGTGTGGCCGCACCCTAAGAAGTGAGGCTGAAGAAATACCAAAGGCAACTCTTAAAAGGGATACCCTCACCACATTGATTAGCTTCAACTACGTACGAAAAGATAACTAGAGACTATTACCAAATACATTGCGGTTATGATTTTGCTTCATTTCAGCGTTAGAGCAGTTTTTATCTTCTGCTTGTTTACAACAGGAGCCGTCATAGTGTCATGTGCGATTTTTAATTGGATTCAAAAGTTTGTTTTTATGTATTATCACCATCTGATAAAAACCGCTTCCTTATTTCAAAATGGTCTCCACCGTATGAACCTTCTTCAACAATAATTTCCACCATAGCTCCTTTAGTTCACACCTCAGCTTCTTAGAGATGTTTGCTCTGTATTGTGGGAGGCCTGGAGAAATGAGGCTGATATTTGCCAGTGATGACTACACAAGTGTTAAGTCTTCCCTCCAGAGGGATAATCGCTCTCCACTCCAGCTGCACATAGTGGCAATGTTACACATGACCTGCGAGGCCCAGCAGGAATACAGCTGTGGAGCAGAACACAGCCTCCCAGTGTCCATTCATCTCATTATTACACTATTCCCGGTGCATTTGGCAGCTCCGATGTCAGCAGATAATTCTGTATTACAAATTGTTGATGCTATCAAACATATCAAGGCAATGAAGCCTCACTGGCCTCGGAGTAGAGTGCTTACTCATACCGATGACAAGCAACAACAATTTTGTCACATGCCGGTCATGGGACATCTGCCAATTATGGGAAATCTGAGTTCTTCACGGCCCAGAGCTCTTTTCACACTGTCTGCTGTACGTGGCATGAAAACAAGGATATGCAGACATATCTCTTGTCTTCTGTATGGATAATGTATACCATAGACACCGCTATATTGCAGATAGAGCCGTGTGTACTGTGTCATATGGGTTGAATGTGTCATCAAAAAAGGAGTCATTGTTTAAGTCCCATTTTTATGTTAAACACATTTTTTACGAATTTTTGGTTGTTTTTTCTTTAATTTTTCATATCACTTTCAATATTTTTTCTTTAAAATGTCTTTATTAGGCAATACAAAGTTCAAGATATTCACAACGTATGAAATACAATTTGCAAATAGTTATTAAAAAGTTCAAAGATTAATATATTATAACATGCTTACTCTGTATTACCAATTTTCTATTTTATATACCAGTCCGAGCCTTTATTTTGCGATCTCACGTCTGTTCCAGAAAGCCAAGGTTATATTTCTTCCAAATGCTATCTCCGTAAAGTAAGCCATCTGATTGTGGGTGACCATAGAGTGCATTAGACTAAGATGCCTTCATTATCATTATAATTTAAGCTGCCAGTCTTAGCCTCATCTTTAGCATTAAGCTATCTTGGTAGTGGAAAAAGCATAAGTAGCATGAGCACGAAAACAATATTTAGTATTCGGCTCAGACAAAACAAAAACACATATCAACAAGTGCTCCATTCTCCAGGCCCACCCCCCCAACCTCTGTTTTTGAAGTATGATCACCCAATATGGCTCCCCCTATCTGACATCTACATCTTGTCTTACTTTGTAAGGCAGAATCCCTGGTCGCCAAACAACAAATTAGGTGTTGGATTAGAAATTCTCATCAAATCAAAACACTGAGTCTCCTAAATTGGTGCATCGCCTATTAGTACCTGTTCTTGGAACCATGTGGTAAAACTAAAACATTCCTTAATGGCTTCCCGTATTCTCTGTGGAAGCAAAGGGATAAAACTGCCCCAGACTTGGAAAGATTTTTTGCCATGAGTCTCCCTCTTACCCGAGGCCTCTACCCAATCCATTTTCATCTTGAAAGAGGGCGTGGATTCATATATCCACATATTTAAAATAGTTTTGATGCCAGCTGCAGAAATCATATATAATAATTTTCTGCTTCCCGGTTCACATGGGGTCACCTGAACATCTATATGGCCAAATATTGCCCATAGGGGGTTGTTCGGGACATAGTTAGTCAGGTGTGTTCTTGTGAATGTCATCACCCATTCCCAGAAATCTTGAATCACCGGGCAGCTCCACAGGCAATGAAATATGTCTGCCTCCAGGACACCACATTGGAAGCATCTACTGCTTTCGAAAATACCCATGCGATATCCCCTGACTGGGGTAATGTAAGCCCTGTGATACAGTTGGAGGGACATCTCCCAGTACCTACTCGAGGCTAAGAATTTACGGCTATTAGCCAGTGCTGTAAGTCGAGTATGAACCTCCAGACTAGGGTCATCTCCTGCCCACTTCGCGAGTGCCATGGTTGATTCTGAGAAGTCGAGTGGTGCATATAAGACTTTGTAATAGTGAGTGGTCAGCCCCCTTTTCCGTAGTACTTTTGAGCAAGAGTCTACGTGTCGATGGATCCCATTCTCTCTGCGTGAAATGTGGAGTTAGCGTCAAAACGTAGCTACGAGCACTCAAATAGGGGAGGAGACTCCAGCCTCTGGGAATTTAATTCTTAGTTCCTCTAATTGTAATACCCTATGCGTTTTTGCATCAATTAGGTCGTAAACCGACAAGATTCCACCTTTCCCCCATCTGAGAAGTCTTTATGTGGAGCCCAATTCTGGAAATCTGGATTGCCTATTAGTGTACGAAGCATAGAGGCGTGGGAGTGTAATCCTAAGAGTCTCCTCATTTTTTGCCAACCCCGCCACGTTGAAAATACAAGCGGGTTAGCCCTAACCAGTTCTGGGATTTGATGCAAGGGCAGATGTATAAAATTTGCTAGCGAGATCTTCCCTAAAAATGATTGTTCCGCCTTGGTGTCTGTATATACTGAAGTGTTTTGCAACCAATCCGCTGACACACGAATCAACGCGGCCACATTATATGCCGAATATTCGGAAAATTAATACCCCCATTGTCTCTGGGCTGCTGCAGAATTATCAACAGAATCCGAGGCCTTTTAAAACCCCCCCCAATAATCACAAAGGGGGCATTCATGCGTATTTCATCCTTGCCCTAACATAGAGTGGGGAAGGGGGAAAGCAGGGAAAACAGTAACTTAGAAATTCTACTAATTTAAAAGGTTTCCCCTACCCACATAAACAAAGGGAATTCCTCCCCGGGCAATCTTTTTTTTCGAGGTTAATTTAAGGGGTAATTATCTTGTATAGACTACAGGAACCCAATATCATACTCCCAATAGGGTTCTTCAATACACCCAATTTTAAAAGGGAGGTGATGCCCACTTAGGTTTTTGCTGGGCCTTTAAGTATCATACATTCGTTTTATCCATGTTGAATAGTAAAAACTCACAGAAAAAATAATAATATAGGAATATAGAAAACCGTCCCCCCAGATCAAAAGAAAAATTTCTAAACAAAAAATCTTTAATAGATATGCATTAAAAAATTATCCTTTATATAAAAAAAAGGGGCCCCACACTATACCACATCAAAAATCAACTTAAAAGTATAAAGTACCCGGGATAACATACCTAAATACAAAAAGCAATGGGCAAGTCTACAAAAACACAGCAAAAAAGACATTGTACCAAAACCATTACGGGAAAGTGCCCCATAAGAGGGAGGAAAAAAGTTCAAAACTCCCGTTCGAAAAACCTTCAGTAGACTCGTTGCCCCAAATATCACGGAACCGAGGCTTTATACCACCCAAATGAATCAGAAAGGAAGCATCATGCGTATTTCATCCTTGCCTAACTAGAGTGGAAGGGAATGCAGAATTACGTCAACTTACGAATTCTAACTAAATTGATAAGGTATACCCCATACCCACTAAAGACAACGCTAGTTGCCTCATGCGTTTGCAAATCTGGTTTCTATGCGAGGTGATAATAATCTAAGATCTTTGATAGATAAGGAACCTGAATGATACTCCCAAGTAGAGTATATAAGCATACACATTAACATGATATGCATTAAAGTTTTGCTGTCCTTTAAGTATTAGCTGTTCGTTTTGATCCTGTTGAGAATTGTATACCCCAAAAGGGATCCCACCTCCTGTTTCAATATTTTTTAACAATTCTTAAGTCTTGCAGTTTTCACTTTGGCCACTAGGCCTTGTTTGCACTGCTTTAACAGCAGTCAGAGAGATGCTTTACAGTAGCTTCATGCACATAGGAGACTTAAGACTGACTCAGTCCCATTCACTTCTATAGGAAAGTTTTCTAGTCATGCTCTGTGACTGGGAGGTGAAAGGGTGAACTGTGACTATCTCCTCTTGTGACTGGTGGATCCTGTTTTATCTATTCACATTGGTGTCTCCTTTCAGTTTGACCCTCTTTGTGCTGATAATAAGCAGACAACTGAGAATCTTTCTGTACAGAACAGGAAGTGTCAGACAATTATTAGGCTTAGTGGCCAAAGTGAAAACTGCAGGAATTAAGAATTATTACAAAATATTAAAAATGATATGAAAATTTAAAAAATATATAACCAAAAATTCTTTAAAAATGTGTTTAACATAAAAAAACATGAGTTAAACAATAAGTCATTTTTGATGACACATTCCCTTTAACATGAAAGTTGATGGGCAATGGAGGCCACTATATGCATCGACTTTCTCTTTGATAGATACTAAAAAAATGCAGTGTGACAGAGCCTTGGGCTGGGTCCACAACTGCAAAGTTATTTCCAGCTTTCTGTTCCGTCACTGGAGCAGAAACCAAAAAACAGCGGCACCGATTGTGCTGATAGACACCAAATGGCCCCATCAATTACATGGCGATCTATCAGGCTTCCTTTATGGGGTCCATCAAATGAATGTAAAAAAAAAAATGCGCTGTCTGCTATACTACTCCTTACATCAATCTTGATGCGGATGCTCCAAATGGAACCTCGGACGCAAATGTGTACTGACCTTACACTGCTACACACGGCACTACCACTTGTATAGGAAGCGATTCTGCTTGATACATACATTAGGGTGCTGTACATATTGCATATATTCTATACAGATGAAACCAAAGTTTTTATCCACTTATAAAAAGCCCATCTCATGGTTTTTCACACTATCTGACATGAAATACAAATAAACCTCCCGTTTAAGACAATTAGAACCCAAATTTATTTATACTTTGCCAAATGTCAGAATAATGAGAGAGAGAAATTTTTAAGACATTTTTATTACTTTCTGCAATTCAAGTTTACATTCATTTCATTAGTATTTGGCAGCATTGCCCTTAAACTGTATGACTTGTGTCAAACAATTTGGTTATCTTTCCACACGCTTCTAACAATAGTTGGTAGGAATTTTGACCCATTCCTCCTGACAGAACTGGTGTAACTGAGCCATGTTAGTAGATCACCTTGCTCGCACCTGCCTTTCCAGCTTTGCCCATAGATTTCTAATAGGATTGAGATCAGGGCTTTGTGATGGCCACTCAAAAACACTGACTTGGTTATCCTTAAGCCCCTTTGTAGCCGGTTTGGCAGTATGCTTCAGGTCATTGTCCATTTAGAAGACCCATTTCTGCCCAAGTTTTAAGTCCCTGCTGATGTCTTGAGATGTTGCTTTAGTATTGTCACATAATCTTCTTTCCTCATGAGGCCATCTATTTTGTGAAGTGCACCAGTCCCTCCTGCAGCAAAACAACCCCCCAACATGATGCTGCCATCCCTGTGTTTCACAGTTGGGATGGTGTTCTTAGGCTTCAAAGCTTCTCCCTTTTTCCTCCAAATGTAATGATGGTCATTATGGCCAAACAGTTCAATTTTAGTTTCGTCAGACCATAGGATACGTCTCCAAAAATGTAGGTCTTTGTTCCTATGTGCATTTGCAAACATTAATCTGGCAGAGTGGCATTTCAGCCCATGTTGATAAAGTACTTGTTTCACTGTGGATAATGACACAATCTTACCAGCTTCCGCCAGCATCTTCACAGGGTCCTTTGCTTTTCTTCTTGGGTTGATATGAACATATTGGACCAAAGCACGTTCATCTCTGAGACACAGAACCCATCTCCTTCCTGAGCGGTATGATGGCTGGACATTGCCATCTTGTTTGTACTTGTGTATAATTGTTTGTACAGATGAACGAAGCACCTTCAGGTATCTGGGAATTGCACCCAGCGATGAACCAGATTTGTAAAAGTCTACAATTCTCTTCCTGATATCTTGGCTCTTTTCTTTATACTTTCCCATGATGTTACACACAGAACCAGTGTTTTACTGGTGTGCAATTTCCATACACCTGAAGGTACATCCACAGGTGTGTCTCTAACTCGGATGTTGTCAATAAATCAGAAGCTTCCAAAGACATGACATCATCATATGGGCTTTCCCAAGTTGTTTAAAGGTAGAGTAATTCTAGTGTATGGAAACTTTGACTTTGTAGAGAGTAATACAAATACCTTAAAATATTCTCTCTCTCATTATTCTGGCATTTGGCAAATATAAATCATTTTGGTTCCTAATTCACCTAAAACGGGGAATGTTTATTCTGATTTCATGTCAGATGGTGAGTAAAACCTGCAGATGGGGCTTTTTATATAGTGTATGTAAACTTCTGGTTTCAACTGTACCTATGCTGTTCATTGGGCTGCTGGGTGCTAGAATGCCAACAAGTCGTTTTGCCCGGCCTACATCTGCGTTGGAGGATCTGCCCAGAGCATTTGTCACAGATTCCATCAAAAACACTGGAAAAAATAGTGCAGCATAAGATGACGGACACCATGACGGATACCCAATAGCCTATATTGTAGTCAGTGGGGTCTGATAGGCACCACTGGTGTCCATCAAGAAATGAATCCAGTGCCCCAATACGACAGGGGCTCTGAACTGAACCTCCAACGCAGATGGGAACCAGGCTTAAATCCCTGCCCTAAGTGAAGGAAAGTCTAGGTACAACTTTGATTGGCAGTACTGGCGGCACAATGTGGCACCAACCAGTCTCTTTTCCATGAGAAAAGGAAATGATCCTTTACATGAGATTTACAACAATCTTGCTCGGGTGATGACAAGCGCTCTTGATAGAAGTGCTCGTGAGCAGCATTTGGTATGATGTGGACATGAAGAGGGACATAGGGGTTAATTGCAGTCAGCAATGTGTGGACATAAAGCCTTTCTCCCCTGGTTCACTCTTATGGAACATCTGGTCATCATATTTTTCAACAATCCTTATTTTCTGTCCTTGAAACGGATGTAATGTATCGCCCTAACATCTGTGCATTGGGACCTTATCCCGTTCTTCTGCTAAGTAAGGGGGGGGCGTAGAGGAAAAAAAAATGTTTAAATTTCCACAGGTACTTTTTACTGTGATGTCACTGGAGAACGTTATTTCACACGTGATGTTTAAAAAGTTATTTCACATAGTGATTTCTGGAGAACGTTTTTTGCACCAGTGATGTCTTGGGGAAAGGGGGTTATTGCCACAGTGATGTCTTGGAGAACGTTATTGCACACAGTGATGTCCTGAAGGAGTTATTGCCCAAAAATATTCTCTGGAGAAGTTTTTTGCACACGGATGTCTCTGAAAAAGAGTTTTTGCACCAGTGATGTCTTGAAAAGGTTATTGCACATAGTGAGTCTTGGAGAACTTTGCACACGGATGTCTGTTGAATCGCAGTTATACATATGTGCACTTGGAGACCTATCTCCAGGGTTCTTTTTTGCCAATAGGGGGAGACGATACTATGGACAAAGTTGATGCTTTGACACAGTGTATTGCACATAGTGATGTCTCTGGAGAACGTTATTGCACACAGTGATGTCTCTGAAGAGAGTTATTGCACATAGTGATGTCCTGTGAGACAATTATTCACCTCAGTGACAAGACAGTTATTGCAATAGTATTTTTCACGTTGACAATTTAATTCCTCAGTGATGTATTGAATAATTCTCATACAGCGACGTCACTGGAAAATTATTGCACACAGTGATGTCTCTAAAGAGAGTGATTGCACACAGTGATGTCACTTAAGAGAGTTACTGCACACAGTGATGTCACTGAAGAGTGTTACTGCACACAGTGATGTCACTGGAAAGTTATTGCACACCGTGATGTCTCTGAAGAGAGTTACTGCACACAGTGATGTCACTGGAAAGTTATTGCACACAGTGATGTCTCTAAAGAGAGTGATTGCACATAGTGCTGTCTCTGAAGAGAGTTACTGCACACAGTGATGTCACTGGAAAGTTATTGCACACAGTGATGTCTCTAAAGAGAGTGATTGCACACAGTGATGTCACTAGGAATGTTACTGCACATAGTAATATCACTGTGTGCAGTAAGTCTCCTCAGTGACAACACTGTATGCAATACCTCTCTTCAGTGACGTCACTGGAAAGTTATTGCACATAGTGATGTCACTGAAGAGTTTTTGCATATAGTGATGTCACTGAAGAGAGTTACTGTACACAGTGATGTCACTAGAAAGTCATTGCACACAGTAATGTCACCACAGAGTGTCGTACAAAGTGATGTCACTGGAGTTCTGTTGCACATAGTGAGGTCTCTGAGGAAAGTTAATGCACATAGTGGTGTCACTGGATTGCGTTGCATTTCGTGATGTTACTGGAGAGGGTTATTGCACACAGTGATGTCCCAGAACAGGAATGATATAGATGGTGATGTTACATTACATTACAGAAGTAATGACCAAAGTGCAGTAACAGAAGGGAAAGCAAGTGATGCCACAGCACACGGCTAAAAAACACTGTGAAGTGATACAAAGGACAATTGCATAGAATGATGGCACCAGGATAGTAGATATAATGATTTCTCAGCTAATGACTATGGTACAATGTGATGTCCAAGTTCAGACATATTAAACACAGCCTTATCATACAATGATAATGATAAATAGGTAGATATGAGATAGATATTATATAGATAGGTAGGCATTAGATATATATTATATACAGTAGATAGATAGGAGATAGATATGAGATAGATATTATATACGGTAGATAGATAGAGAGGAGATAGATATGAGATAGATATTATATACGGTAGATAGATAGATAGATAGATAGGAGATAGATATGAGATATATATTATATACGGTAGATAGATAGATAGATAGATAGATAGATAGATAGGAGATAGATATGAGAGAGATATTATATACGGTAGATAGATAGATAGACAGACTGTATAGCTAGGAAACAGATTCCTATAAAGAAATAGGCAATATTTGCAGATTCCACAGCGAGCATAGGTCCATCCATTGCTTTCACTGTCTACACTTCTAAGATATGTTGCTCTCTGACATAACCAAAAGGAACGTTTCTAGCACCTGTCTAAAGAAAGGCTGGGAAAATATATCTTATCCTAAAAATTCTATAAATTTCCATTAAAGGCAACATAATCGTGGAAGAGCAGAGAGTGATAGAGGACAGATCACTGGGGGGTGGACAGAAAAGTGAGAACATGCAGACCACTGATGCGGGGTCAGTGAAAGTACACTCACCACTGGAAGCGGAGGGTCAGTGACAGTGTGCAGAGCACGGGAACAAGTGAGGTTGGGAACTGTATACACAACACCAGAGGGAGCTGGATTAACAGTATGCAGCGAGCTGCAGGAGGCTCTGGGACAACTTGTTACCAGCTGCAGGGGGACGACCCACAATTTACAGAGATTCCAGGAAATAAAGGCATCTAATGATGTCCTACAAACAGCGAGATGCTATAGTGGCTCTGGAAGCAAGGTCTAGCGTGGATCTCCCAGAGAACAACGCAGGGCCCCCTTCTAACATACCGGCATCTTGTTACATTGGGTTGCAAAAGTTTTCATACCCCTTGAACCAGGGGTGTCAAACTGCGTCCCTCCAGCTGTTGGGAAACTACAACTCCCATCATGCATTTATATAATCTATAACAGTGGGCATGATGGGAGTTGTAGTTTCCCAACAGCTGAAGGGCAGCAGTTTGACACCCCTGCCTTGAACTGTTTCCCATTTTTAAACGTTACAGCCACAAACTTAAAAGTATTTTATTGGTATTTTATGTGATAGAACAACACAACGTAGCAAGGATTTGTGAAGTGTAAAGAAAATGATTTGTGCTTTTTCCAGATTTCTGCAAATTAAAAAACTAAAAGTGTGTCATGCATGTGTATTTAGCCCCCTGAACTCTAATACCCCTAAATAAAATGGAGAGTGACCAAATGCCTTTAGAAGTCCCCTAATTAGTAAATGGAGCACATCGGTATGTCATTTATTCTCAGTATAACTACAACTGTTTTGTGAAGTCCTTAGAGTGTTGTTAGGGAACATTATTAAACAAACAGCATCATGAAAACCAAGGAACAGACTAGGCAACTAAAGGGTAAGGGCATGTCCCCACGGCATAGAGCCGGATTATCAGACCGGTAGTTGCTCTGTTTTTGCGGACGTGCACATGGCCCCTCCCTCGCATTGAGATGTTCATATTCAGACCGAAAACCGGGCGGAAGAATGAACATGTTCATTCTTTTTCGGACCACCAGTGGTCTAAAAAACATAGGGGTCTATTCTAAAGGTTGACAGTCGGTTTACAGAAGGTTTTCAAAACCGAAAACCATCTGTAAAACCATCCAAAATCCCTTGCTGTGGGGAAAAGCCGTAAAGTTGTGGCAAAGTGTATTGGAGGGCTAGGTTTTAAAAAAAATAGCCCAAGCTTTGAACATGCAACACATATTTTCAGCAGTTGTTTTTTTGCAGTAAAAACACTTCGTTCATCTTCATTCTTTGTTCGAGGAATGAACACGTGAAAATGTACTTTTGATATCAATGGGGATGGCTAAAAACCTTGTATAAAACGCGCCCCAAGCAGTATTATGTGATTTTAATGTGGATCCTCATCCAGAACTTATGTGACTCAGAAATGAATGGGACTCATTTCTAACTTTAATTTGTGAGTATAAAAAACAACGCTAAATCGACATGCAATACCATGGAAATTATTCCAATCAGTAATTTAAATTGTTGTGTGGAACATTACCTTCATATAATTGTATTAATTTTCATGTGAGAGCAGGACATGAGCATTCGTAACCCCCCCCCCTCTAAAAAAAAAAAAATGAGGAAAATGAACTGAAACATTGAGGGGTGCTTGATAGCGGGTCGTAATTTTATGGCTCTTCATTTTTAATCCTTCTCCCATGACTCTCTTATTTTTACATCTACACAGACATATGAAGGCTTTTTTTTTACGGGACACGATACTGTCATACTGTAATGAGTCTATACAATATATGGGTTTCTCTATTTGACTTAAATTATTGATATCAATTATCTTTTCAGTGATAGTCTAATTTTTTGAGCTGCACAAGTATGTAGGTTTTTTCCTTATATTTTAGTACTTCAAAAAAAAATTCTCTATTTCTTGCAACCAATAACTTTTTTGTTTCTCCACCTTCTGACCTCAATTAGGGTTCATAATTCGCAATCTGAAGTGTAGCTTTTACTGGTACCATTTTGGGATGTATTTTGATCACTTTTTATTCAAATTTTTTAGGGATGCGAAATCACACAAAAAAAAACCCCCACAATTTTGGCATCTGGAATTTTGGCGTTTCTGAAACGCTTTAAAGAGAACCTGTCACATAGATTATGCCCCCCTTGCTGGGGGCAGAACAAGCTAGTGACGGACATGCTGTTTCCAGTGCTGTGTCCCTTATTCTGTAAGATGCTGTAGTTTTTGTGTATTTAATGCTCAAATCTGCAGTTTTCAGCCAGAAGAGTCATTCGAAGAGTCAGTTTTTTTCAAACCCGGCCAATCGGAGGCTAGCCCTGCCCACCTGAAGTTAGCCCCGCCCACCTCAACTGATAAACCTATTACTTTGAATAGGTAGAAACATGTGAATAACTGTCAGTGGGCGGGGCTAGCCTTTGGTGGGCGGGGCTAACACCTGCTCATGAATAAGATTTGAGGAGTAAATGCTCTAAAACTGCTGCATCTTACAGAATAAGGGACACAGCGCTGGAAGCAGCAGGTCTGACACTAGCTTGTACTGTCGTCAGCAAGGGGGGCATAATCTATGTGACAGGTTCCCTTTAAGGCAGTGTAGAATATGCCAGAATGTATGAACCTGTTCTTCTGCAGGTCATACATACAGGGCAGTGTAGAGCCAATGCCACAAGTCTGGCTCAGGCACCACCTTTACCCTGGTCTGGCTGCTCTTCTCCAGGTCATACATACAGGGCAGTGTAGAGCCAATACCACAAGTCTGGCTCAGGCACCACCTTTACCCTGTCTGGCTGTTCTTCTGCAGGTCATACATACAGGGCAGTGTAGAGCCAATACCACAAGTCTGGCTCAGGCACCACCTTTTCACTGGTCTGTTCGTCTGCAGGTCATACATACAGGCGTAGTGTAGAGCCAATACCACAAGTCTGGCTCAGGCACCACCTTTACCCTGGTCTGTTCTTCTGCAGGTCATACATACAGGGCAGTGTAGAGCCAATACCACAAGTCTGGCTCAGGCACCACCTTTACCCTGGTCTGGCTGTTCTTCTGCAGGTCATACATACAGGGCAGTGTAGAGCCATACCACAAGTCTGGCTCAGGCACCACCTTTACCCTGGTCTGGCTGTTCTTCTGCAGGTCATACATACAGGGCAGTGTAGGGCCAATACCACAAGTCTGGCTCAGGCACCACCTTTACCCTGGTCTGTTATTTTGCAGGTCATACATACAGGTGCGGTCTGGTGTCAATACCACAAGTCTGGCTCAGGCACCACCTTTACCCTGGTCTGGCTGTTCTTCTGCAGGTCATACATACAGGGCAGTGTAGAGCCAATACCACAAGTCTGGCTCAGGCACCACCTTTACCCTGGTCTGGCTGTTCTTCTGCAGGTCATACAAAACGGGCAGTGTAGAGCCAATACCACAAGTCTGGCTCAGGCACCCCCTTTTCCCTGGTCTGGCTGTTCTTCTGCAGGTCATACATACAGGGCAGTGTTAGAGCCAATACCACAAGTCTGGCTCAGGCACCACCTTTACCCTGGTCTGGCTGTTCTTCTGCAGGTCAAAACATACAGAGCATTGTACTGTAGAGCCAATACGACAAGTCTGCTCAGGCACCACCTTTACCCTGGTCTGGCTGTTCTTCTGCAGGTCATACATACAGGCGCAGTGTAGAGCCAATACCACAAGTCTGGCTCAGGCACCACCTTTACCCTGGTCTGGCTGTTCTTCTGCAGGTCAAACATACAGGGCAGTGTAGAGCCGATACGACAACTCATGCTCAGGCACCACCTTTACCCTGGTCTGGCTGTTCTTCTGCAGTCATACATACAGGGCAGTGTAGAGCCAATACCACAAGTCTGGCTCAGGCACCACCTTTACCCTGGTCTGGCTGTTCTTCTGCAGGTCATACATACAGGCAGTGTAGAACCACAACCACAAGTCTGGCTCAGGCCCCACCTTTACCCTGGTCTGGCTGTTCTTCTGCAGGTCATACATACAGGGCAGTGTAGAGCCAATACCACAAGTCTGGCTCAGGCACCACCTTTACCCTGGTCTGGCTGTTCTTCTGCAGGTCACACATACAGAGCAGTGTACTGTAGAGCCAATACGACAAAGTCCGGCTCAGGCACCACCTTACCCTGGTCTGGCTGTTCTTCTGCAGGTCATACATACTGGCCAGTGTAGAGTCAATACCACAAGTCTGGCTCAGGCACCACCTTTACCCTGGTCTGGCTGTTCCTCTGCAGGTCATACATACAGGGCAGTGTAGAGCCAATACGACAACTCAGGCTCAGGCACCACCTTTACCCTGGTCTGGCTGTAGTAACTGTTCTGCGTCTAGCAGCGCGCCGGACCGGGCCACGCCCCCTAGGGGAGGCGCGCCATGACCCAGCGTGCTGGGCGTGGCTAAGCCGCTGTGTACGTGCGGCCGGAAGGGGAGGCGGAGCGGAGGTGAAGGAATGTATTAGAACCTTCCCATCCACCCGTTACTCAGTTTGTAGCGCGAGGCAGCAGAGGAAGACGCCCGTGCTGCGCGCTCCTCTCCGAGATGGCAGAAGTGCAGAGTGGCTTTTGGGGAAAACCCAAAGGGGGCCCCAACCTGGTTAAAAAGAGGCGGCGTGATTTGCTTATTTGGGGCCGGGGGACCCGGGGCCGGGGGCGCTCGGGGGGCCCCAGGGGGCATTTGGGGGAAAGGGGGACCCGGGCTGTTTCAGTGAGGGGCCCGCGGTTGCGGGCAGTGTGTCCGGGGACCCCGGGCCCGCTCTCTCCGGGGGTATGGTGGGTGGGGGGGGGGGGGGGCGGGGGGGGGGGTTGCTGTGACGCCCCACCTACTATTGGGGGGGTTAGCGGATTTGGGCCCGGAGGCCCCCGGGCCGACCCCCGCAGCGGGTTGCCCCCGGGGATTAAAACCCCCGGGGGCTTCCGTCGCCAACGGGGGCCCTTCTGGGGCCCCTTCAGGTCAGGGGGGCAGGCTCCAATCTGGGGGTTTTGGGTCGGGCCCGGCCTAGGGGGCACCCAAGTGGGCCGGGGGGGCCCTGCGGAGAGCGGTGGGTCTGGGCCTCAGTTGGGGCTGATGGCCGGGCTCCGGGGTCTTCCTTTGGGGTCGTTTGGTGGCGGTGGCCTTCCCCTTGGCGAGGGTGGGATTCGGTGGGGGGGGCCCCCAAAGGCGTCAAAGAAGGAAGCAACTTTTTGGAGACTTCCCCGGGGTCTGGGGGGGGGCAGCGTGAGGACTGACGGGCGACGGTCGGTTTGGGCCCCCGGGGGGAGCCGAAGAAAAAATTGGGGTTCCCCCGGGGCCGGGGTGGGGGTTTTTTGGGGGGCCCCCAATCTCCGCGCCCTGCGCCGGTCGGCCCCCCTTTAAATTGGGGTGCTGATGGCCTTGCCCCGGGGTTTTTGGGGGGCATGTTTGATGACAGGGGTAATCTGCGGGAGGGGCAAACCGGGGACCCCGGGGTGTAGCGGGGGGGTGGGTCCACGCCCCCCCGCAGCCGATAAATTTTTATGTCTCTGTCATGAAACGTTTCCCTTTTTTTGGGCCGAAAAAGGGGGGTCAAATTTGGGTTTAATTGGGTTCCCTACGCTTAGTTTCAGGGGCCCGTGTGCGTGGGGGAGGGAGGGGAGGGGGAGGCTCACCCGTGGGGGGTTTGGGGGCCTTACCCGGCGTTGGGGGACTTATTGGCGGGGTTTGAGGTTCATGAGAGGGGGGGGCGTGGGGGGGGGGGGGGGGGTCCCCCGGGGTGAATGCTTGGGTGGCACCTGCCTTTCTACCCCGTGGGCCCCCCCCCTTTTGTGCTTCGGGATGAGGGGTCGCTGCCCCTGGGGCCGCCATTGGAGCAGGGTGGGGGGTTTTGACGGTGTCAGTGCAGACGAAAAAATTTCCGCAGGGGTGTCCCGGTTTTGGGCGTTTGTTTTCTTCGAAGGCCACTTGGGGCGCATCTGAAGCCGGAGATGAGGGAGAAGATCTGGGAAGGACAAGTATGTGGGATTTTCTCCCTTTTTCCTTTTAAAAGTTTAATTTAGATAAGGGTAAAAAAGACGAAGCAAGAAAGGAGGAAAGGAAAAACGGGCCCTTTGGGGGGGCTCATTCCCAGACTTTTTTCCAATGGTTGCAGGCGTTTGTGATATTGCGGTGTCATCGGGGAAAAGGCGCCGGAAATTTTTCGGGGCCCTTTTTTCCCCACAAGGATGCAATTTTGGGGGGGGTACGGGCATATGGGGGGCAGGGGTTTGGGTTTTGGGAAAACGACAGTTTTGTCAAGGGGAAGGCGGTTTGTCCTTTTAATTAGGGGGGGGACCATAAGGATATTGGTTTTTTGGTTTTAAAATTAAAGGCCCTGACGAAGGTCGGGCAGGGCCCTTTCTTGGGGGGGCCGTTTTGTCCCCGGCCAAAGGAGGGGGCGGGGGTGGTTTGCGGAGCAGGGTCCCCAGCCGGTGGCTCAAAAGGGGGGGGTTTTCTGGCTGTTTTTAAGGGGGGGGGAGTTTTAAGTTTGGGTCCGGCTGCCGATTTAAACTTGTGCTCCTTTCTGCCCCCCCCCCGCACCATCCCCCCCGGGCAACCCCTTGTTTAAGAAGGGGGCCCGGAGCAAAGGGGCCGGTGCGGGTGGAAAAGGGGGGAATGTCGGTGAGACTCGGATGGAACCTTTTTAGCCCCCTTTCCCTTTGGGGGGGACAGCGGACCTGTTGTCCGCTGGGTTCGGGCAGGGGTTTGTAATTCCGCCTCCTGCTCACTCGGTACCTTTCTCTATTAAAGGGGTTGTCTCGCTACAATGATTGGGTTTTAATTAAAAGATCTTTAAAAAAACAAGAGCTTGAAATTAGTTCTTACAAATGTCCACTGATTTTGATTTATCCCTTTTAGTAGTAACACAGTTTCTCAAATTCTATAAAAACTGACCTGTTGATCTTTATCTTACTGGCTGTCGGTCTGGGACTAAAACCCTTTCAAATACGGGGGGACACAGACCCCCCCCGCACAGTATGCTTTGTAGGGGGGGAGGGGGGGGGCTTTGCTTCGTGTCGTGCGCCTGGAAAACCCTGTGTGGCCTCCCCTTCCTCCTGTTCTCTACACAGACAAGGAGAGCAGGGGGTGAGGGCTGATCAATAATGTGACAGCAGTACCCTGTGTGTACTATAACCATGTTTGGTCTGTGGAGCTGGTACTATACAATAGAACAACCAGGGAGGCATGTAACCTTAGCTTGGTATAGTACCATCCTGATATGTAAGTATAGAAAGTAAGAAAATTTTCCGGGTCTTCACCTTTTTCCTTTCCAAAGGGGCCAATCTGTGAATGATGGAAAACACCGGACTGTGTTCTGGGGGTCATACTTCCTTCAAAAAGCGGTGTTCCCGGGTTCGGTCGGGGGCCCATACCCATGGACCTTGGGAGCCACCATAAAAGGCCCAAAAACAAACTGGACCTCATCTTCCCCCCTCTGTCCTCTATCAAACCCACCTAAACTCCCCTTTTTAAACCCATTCTGACCACAATCTGCTCACCTTCCCCAAACATTCCCCACCGCCCCCTCCCCCCCTGCCCCAAATCTATGTCCCCCTAAAAACCCCTACAACCCCTTAACCCCCCCCCACCTCTCAATCTCTTTCCCCCCACCTTTTTCCTCTTCCTGCCCCAGACATAGCCACCACTTTCACAACAAAAACAACACTTCCACTCTTGACAGGTTTCGCCCTTCTCACCACAACAAAACCCGAAAAAAAAAATCAACAGAAAAAACCCTGGACACAGACCCCCACAAACAGCTGAGGCGAGCCCCCGAATTG
>JAODAL010029536.1:0-51434 GCA_025379985.1 Phyllomedusa bahiana | reverse complement strand
TTTTTTTTTTTTTTCTGCCTTATTTGCGGATGACCTGCTCCTCTTCCTGTCGGATCCGCTTACACATATGCCTAAGATATTTACTTTTCTGGAGAATTTTGGAAAATACTCGGGGTATAAGGTCAACACATCTAAAAGTGAAATGTTAGAAATCGGGACTCCTCTGCCAAAAGCTGCTTGGCGAGGTCTGGGTATCGTCCCTGTGACATCACACATTACCTATCTGGGTATAAAAATAGGTAAAACTCCTAGCTCCATCTATAAATTGAACTTTCCCCCTCTGATTACCAAAATAGGTGAAGATCTACGCAGGTGGCATGGTCTACCCCTCTCTCTAGCAGGTAGATGTCACACTATAAAAATGATCTGTTTTCCCAGACTACTATATCCCCTACAAACCCTACCTTTACTTTTACGTCATCTAGATATTAAAAAACTGTATTCACTATTTTCCCATTTCATTTGGAAGGGGGGAAAATCCCGCATAGCGATGAGTAAGTTGATGCTCCCAGTGACTGCTGGTGGACTAAATCTCCCAAATGTCCGATTCTACAATTTAGCATGTCTTACAAGACATGTTATGGACTGGATGGGAGGGACCAGCCGCTATTCCAACTATGATCTGGAAAAAGAATTGGTGCACCCCTGGCACCCACAGGCTCTGTTGCATACCAAACTTTCGAAGATGCCACATTGGGCAAAATCTTCGCTCCTGATTAAAGATACTATTGCGACGTGGAAACACATTCGCAAAATACTTCACTTACCCTTCCAGTTGTCCAAGAAAATGCCGCTATGGAGCCTACCTGAATTCCCTCAGGGACGTGATAATCCAATGTTTAAGATATGGAGAGAGAGAGGAATTAGGTATGCAGAACATTTAATTCATGCGGAAGAACAGCGCTGGCTGACCCCTTCCGAGCTGAGGGCAAAGTACTCACTTCCCCCATCTCATATGTTCCCAGCAATGCAAATACTCTCATTCTGCAAGTCCAGGCTTCGTAACCTGTCCAGACTCTGTACCTCTAATGGCTTTGACTCGCTGATGGAATGTCACAGGTCCTCCTTTACTCTCTCCCGCATATATGGTATACTCAGGGATTGGGGGTGGGAACTGAGGGAGGAGACACCTTTTAAAAAATGGGAATACATGCTGAATGATCCGGAGATATCGGATAAGATACTTGCTGGCCTTCGTAAGATACGCAAGGAAGTGATTTGCGAGTCTTGGAGGGAAACCCATTTTAAAATTATTCATAATGCATATTATGGTTTCAACCTCCCCCCATCAAAAAAATTCCCGAATAGAAGCCAGGTTTGCCCCAAATGCAATGCCTCTTCCACTAATATGTGGCATGGAATATGGGATTGTCCTCTGACTCAGATATTCTGGGATCAATTTGTCTCCTTTATACAGACTCACTGGCGCATTACACTACATAAGAACCACGATCTACTCAACTTCCATCACACGAGACCTCCGGAGAGCCCAACTTCAGGAGCTTTGATGCCTTCGACCCAGAGCTCTCTGCCAAGTATTGTTCATATAGCAATTTTGGTGGCCAAACGGTGTCTTTTACTGTTTTGGCTAAAGCCACAGACGCCCTCTATGTCCTTGATTGTGGACAATATGAAACAATACTTGGTTTCAGACAAGCTTGAAGCTGAACGCCACAAAGAGCAATGCACAAAGAAATTCTTTAACAAATGGAAGCCCTTCATTCTTTCGCACTTTTCTAAAAACGAAATTTCCCAACTTATGACCTCATTCCGCTATACAGGGTGGTACGCGAGAGAGGCTCTAGTGGGGTCCTTAGGGGCGCTACAGGTGTGATTATCATTCCCCCGGTGCAGGTGGCGAAATTTGTCGGCCTCCTCACCGGATATCCCACCATCAGTCCCAAACACTAGCCTTTTTCCGGAGTTGTCAGACTAGTGGCAGCACTGACAACTGCAGGTTTGACATACTCCCCTCCCGGTGCTCCCCTACTGCCCCCCCCGCTGCTCACCGGTGGACACTCTAACAAAATTAGTTTTGGGGATGTTTGGATGACTGGACTTTGGGTCGCTTTGCGGCTTGGGATTAGGGACTGCCTTGGCTAAGTTAAGTTAAGTTACTTCATTTCATTACTTTAGGATGAGACCGGATATCTACGGTTCTGACTTGTATATCTGTGTTAGCATTCTACCCCTTTTTTTTTTTTTTTTTCCTTTCGCTGGTTTAATCTCAATGATTTACACTAGGGCATACTGTTTAATTATCCATGCTGCTCAATTTTGCAATGTAAATGTTTACACCTATGCTTCTTCTTTTGCATTGTTACCTTTTATTATGCTGAAAATTTAATAAAACATGTTTAAAAAAAAAAAAAAAAAGAGACTGACAGTAGGTGCTTGAGAGGAGAGGTGATGTCTGAGTATGTGTGACCAGGACTGAGGCAGTTGGGTCACTGGTAATATCCCCTGGAGATGAGCTGTACACTATGGATCACTAAGGGAGCAGCTAAAGTAAAAATGGTAGATAATATTTAATAATGATGAATGGTGAAAATGTTTATTATTTAATCTACAAGCTTCCCACATCAATTTTACTTGGTGGCAAAACCCCTTTTAAGTAATTTACTTTGTTTGCCCTGAGCTTACCTATAGCTGGCTAGCTACACATAGGTTAGGTACAGTGGGACATATTCACCTAATGAATTTGGACACATTGGAGGTTGAAATAAAATCACCCAGCTTTTTGCTGCGGTAGTGGAGATAATTCACTTGTATGGGAGCTATGAGTATATCGGAATACCTCCTTAATGGGAATTTATCAATCTTTTTTTTTTTTTTTTATTAATTGAAACCAGAAATTAATACATAGTTTTCTTCTTAGCTGTTTTTATTGTAGATTGTTATTCAGATTGTAGATTTTTTTTTTTCCCTCTGCATTGTTTGGTGATGGGGGCAGCCATCTTGCCTGAGCTGCATTTAACAGCATTTAGAAACACGCCTTAGGCTATATCTACACAGCAAGCAAAACCGATCGTATTTTTGGCGGTTTTATTATTCTAAAACCGCTGAAAATCCGATGGTTTTGCATGCCCATAGACTTTAGAAGAAAAATAACGACCTGTAGTCTACAAAGGTCGTTTTTTTCCGATCGTTTCCTGGCGCCGGCGGTTTTAGGAATATGTTGTAAAAACCACCGGTGCTGTCGGTTTCTCGTACATTCAATTGTACGGCCGATGGGGAAAAAAACTAAAACGGACTGCGAATCTTAGGCTGGGTTCACACGGCTTATTTGCAGGGCGTAATTACGCCCCGCAATTACGCCGTGGGAGCGGGGGGCCGGCACCTCGGCGGCCCATAGACTATTATTACTGGCGGCGCGTATACGCCGCTAGAAAAGGACATGTCACACATCTCCCCACGCGGCAGATTAGCCGAGCAGGGAGAGGAGACGTAATCCATAGTTCTCTATGAGAACTGGGACGTATTCCAGCCGTAATTCGCGCAGTACGGCACGAATTACGGGCTGAAATACGTCCCATTTTAAGCTGTGTGAACATAGCCTTGCACAAAACGTGACAAAAAACATGGACAAAAAACGGTCGACTTTCCCACAGTTTTTGTCCTATGCTGTGTGGCCCCAGCCCTAGAGCATATGCCGCTACATGAGCATGGGAGCCTGTGAACAGGCTCTGACTAATTAACTTCTATGGAGGAGTTATTTAGGCATGCTCTGTGACCTTGAAAGAAGTCAGTGTGTAGGAAGACAAAGGGGATAATAGTAAGAGGATGAGCTATGGATATCACCTATTGTGCATAGTCACTCTCTTGCTATCTACACATTGGTGTCATCTTTTAGCACTATCTTACTGGTGATGATCATGTGGAGACTGCTGAGTAGTGATCTCTACAAAAAAGTAAGTGGCGGTCTGTTGGTAAGCTCTATTCCAGAATGGAAACTGCAGTACTGCCCCCGAATTCAAAATGAAACCAAGAAAACAGGACTGAGTTAAGATGAATCGATGTAGTGAGACAACCCCTTGAAGAAAATAGTCACCAAAAAAATCTTTAAAAATGTTTAAAATGATCCTTGATTTTAACAATAGGTCATTTTCTGATCACACGTTCACTTTAAGGGGTTGTCTCACTACAAGGATTGCTGCTTTTTATATTAAAGATCTTGCAAAAACAAGTCACTTTGTAATATGTGTCCATTAACAGTGTCCTACCTATTCTGAGATATCCCCTCTTGTATGGGCTGCATCAGCTCCTCAGGTCGCTATAGCTACAGACCTGTTCTCTCTCTCATAATAGGCTGCCAGCACTAGCCGCTATAGCTACAGACCTGTTCTCTCTCTCATGATAGGCTTCCAGCACTGGTTGCCATAGCTACAGACCTGTTCAATCTCTCATTATAGGCTGCCAACAATGGTTGCTATAGCTACATTTCAGGGAGGTTCATAATTCAAACTATAATAGCCTTAAAATCATGGGCATTGAGAGAGTAATCAAACCCTCACGTGGAGGAGATGTCGATCGCCTACTGCGAAACAGAGAGGCTTTCTGGATAATCAGACTCAATAATACAGTGCACAATGGGCTTAATCTTAAACGTGAAACAATGTTTCACTATTGAGGTTTCAGCACAGTTTGTAGCCTTATATGGTAACTCGCACTTCTATGATACTTAAAATACTTTAAATAATTGATGTTTTTCTTCACCTCATGTACCCATATTCTTTTGCAGGTAATGGTGATTTGGCAAAATTTTGTTTTATTTGCATTTTGTTGTTTTTAGCTTACCATGTCCCTGTCCGTCTATAGCGCACGTACTATGCTGTTTTGCATTATTGCGCACGCGTGCTCAAGTCTACTATCAAAGCCTGCAGCGCATGCGCGTGCTTGCCCTTACCAGGCATTTCATTTTAGGTGTATTGCGCATGTCCGTGGCGTCACTTCCGTTTGGTATTGTGCGGCCCGGAAGTGCGAGTGCGCTATGACGGAACAGGTACATTCAGCGTTCAGGTGTAAGTATTTGCTTGTTTTAAAGATGTGTATATAAGGTATGTGTTTGTAGCCTTCCATTATGCTATGACTAAGGACGTTGTATCGTCCGAAACGCGTCAGCTTCTTGCCTGAGTGAGCCATGTTTCATGATGGAGGTGTTGGTTTTATTTGCAACCAATAAAAATTATCAAGTTTTATAGCAATTGGATTCGCTGGATCAATCTGCTTTTCGGGACTTGTGTTTGACGTTCTGCTCCGAACGGGATCCGGGCGTTCCAGCTTATTGAAAGCCGAAGAATGTGGGTGAGCTGACAACTTTTTCTTGATATATTCGTTTGAGTTTTGTGTCCGTGCTCGCTCCACTGGCAGTTTTTATACACCTCCATAGAAACATTCACCATCACATCATCATTATGACTGAGATTGCTAGCAGACTTCAAAAAGCTGCTTTAGTATTTCACAAGGATGCAAACATGGCTCCCAGGTCACCTGATTCACAGCTGAAATTGAAAGAATATGAAAAGTTAAAAACTCAAGAAGTGCGAGTATGGTGGGATCAAACCACTCTGCAAAATTACCTCCAGCGGGAAATGATCCCACGTGGTTTGAGGATTAAAAAAGTGCCAACAACGGTCTTTTCCCAGGCGTTTGTCATAGAATGGAACAAAATTCTCAGCACCTGCTCCCTCAACTTGATGTCTTTGGTGGTGAAATATGAGGAAGCCAAACTACAGAAATTATCCCAAGACATTGAGAAGTTAGAGGGGGAACTGCGTTCACTCTTGGATTCTTCCCAATATGAGACATCCATGTCAAAGGTGGAAGACAGCATTAATCAGGTTGAGAGTTCCATCATGGCAGTTAAGAAATTGAAATTCCAAAGGGATACCAACGATTACGAAAATGATAGCGTTTATGAATGGGGACGCAGAGGAATGGATGCTTCTACTCCCAGACCAATATTGAAACGCAGATCATCGCATACTCTTAGTGGTTACCACCAGAGACGTGTGAGTTTTGGCTCTCTGGACTCGGGCTCCTCGGCCGACGCCACCAGAGATTCCGGTGAGGATTCAATTCCGGACAGCAATGGAAGAAATGCCGCACCATCATATTATCGCTATCGTGCGCAGAAAAAGAAGTCAAAAAACGGAGGCGGTGGAGGGGGGGGCAGGAAGCATCGCAGAAAATCTCAGAATGCAAACCCGACAAGCAGTGACGAAGTGACAACGTGTCAACAATTGGACGTTTTGAATTTGTCCTCGACACAATTGGACAAGGTCCATTACAAAGTTTTATCTTTGGGTCTAAATTTTGGCTTACAACATAATTTTGATTTGTTTTCTACTTTAAAAGATGTAAATAAATTTGTACGTTTCCTCACGCTCAAACGCCACTTTTGGTCTTTGGATGAGGATTCAGAATGTGAGGAAGTGGCCAATATTGAGGTCCCCGATACCAGATCCAATGTTTATAAAGGCATGTATTTTAAGGAGCAAGTGGCTCTGTTGACTTTAGAGGAATTGCAAGATTCATCTAGTTCTGGAGGTCAGAGCCACTTACCTCCTTTTCAGATATCCAATAGAGATTTTTATCCATTACATTCACGCACTGACTCTATGGATAGGTTTCAAACATTGATGGAGAAGGATCTTAGGGCATTGTCTACCACGGTGTCCCCTGGCTCCAAATTCAGCAATTTGTCCCACTCAGAACGTAGAGCTTTACAAGATTTAAGCAAGAATTCTGAAGTGGTGATCAAAATGGCCGACAAAGGGGGCACCGTGGTAGTAATGGACAAAAGTACATACATTGACAGCATAGTTAATATGCTGTCTGACACCTCCACATATCGGGTACTCCCACAGGATCCGACCATTGAATATAGGGCACAGATGTACACACTACTACGGGAGGGTCTATCCTTAGCTGTATTTGACCAAAAACAATTGGATTTCCTGTTAGTAGAATGTCCCATAATGCCCATCATGTATGCCCTTCCGAAAATTCACAAGTGTGCAGATAGGCCCCCGATGCGACCTATAGTATCGGGCATTGGCTCCCTTTTGGAGAGACTGTCCCAGTGGCTGGATGGCATCTTACAGCCATTGGTAGTCAGGATCCCAAGCTATCTACAAGACACACAGGACGTACTCGGGAGTCTGCACACCTGTGTTTGGAGGGAGGGTATGACATGGTTGAGTTGTGACGTGGAATCTCTATATACGAGTATTCCCCACCAGGTCGCATTGATGGCATTAGAATTCCACCTCAAGCAATTTGGCCATTATTCAGACGAAATTTCTATTTTTATTGTGTCTGTAGCAGATTTTCTCATGACACATAATTATTTTTCTTTCAACCGTGTCATTTACCTTCAGGTACGTGGAGTCTCTATGGGGGCCAAGTTTTCCCCCTCCGTTGCCAATTTGGTGATGGCGTGGTGGGAATATACATATGTATTTACCTCTACCAACCCCTTTTGTGATGCGATCTGCTGGTATGGCAGGTACATCGATGACCTCCTGTTCATTTGGGAGGGAGATGTACTTGCCATACCGGCATTCATGACATTTTTGAATGGTAATCCATTCAACCTAAAATTCACCCATCGCATAGGGGTAAGTGACATATCTTTTTTGGATCTTGCATTAACTGGTACTGTGGGCCAGGCCATTCACGTCCAATCATATCGGAAAACAACAGCAGGTAACACCATCCTCACTTAGATTCGCATCCAGGCATTTCCGTGTTCTATCCCAGTCGGAGAATTAACGCGGGCGAAGAGGAATTGTAACCAGGTGGCAGATTATGAAAGGGAAAGACACAACATTTGTACCAGACTTGGTCTCAGGGGTTACCCTAAGGGATTACTTGATCGAGCATCAGACATTGTAGATTCAAAAGACAGGGAATCACTGTTGACCCGCAAAAACCCTAACCTTGGCCCTTGTCAACGCCTCTCTAATAAGAAGAAGTGTGTGCTGGTTTTAGATCAAGCCAGCAATTTTCAGATATACGTAGGATATTTTTAAAATATTTACCCATATTAATGGAGGATCCTATTCTAGAGGCAGTGTTAGCAGGGGGATGCCAGGTGGTATCCAGGAAACCGCCTACATTGGGAAATATTATTTCTCCCAATTTGGTCTTGTCGAATAAACCTAGCAATACATGGCTAAAGTATAAGGGATTTTATAAGTGTGGTACTTGTCCATGCAGAACCTGTAATTTTGTGATTACTGGTACACACTTTCAGGATAAGCAAGGTACCAGGAAATATGCCATCCGTCAATACATTAATTGTAACTCCCATCATGTAATCTATCTGGCTACTTGCGTTTTATGCAACCTACAATATGTAGGCAATACTACCAGAAGGCTAAAGACACGGTTTTTGGAACATTTGAATGACATCACTAACAGCTCTGTCCGCAATAGATCCAACTTGTCCCTACATTTCAGGGAGGTTCATAATTCTAACTATAATAGCCTTAAAATCATGGGCATTGAGAGAGTAATCAAACCCTCACGTGGAGAGATTCGATGCCTCTGCGAACAGAGGCTTTCTGGTACTCACCTCATACTACAGTGCAATGGCTAATCTTAAACGTGAACAATGTTTCACTATTGAGTTCAGCACAGTGTGTGCCTTTGCCGTGTTCAACGGCTTATTCCCGACGGATTGAGCCTATTTAGCGCACATCCCCGTGAATAAGGGGCGGACGGGGCGGGGCCGGAGCGGCGGGGCGCATCCGGCCATAGACAATGCATTGTTACGGCGCGTCCGCGCCGTAAATAAGTGCATGTACTTTCCCCCCCGGGCGGATTCGCCGAGCGGAGGAGCGAAGGAATCCACTGTTTCAAGAGAGCAGTGATTACGTAATTGCTGCCGCGGATGCGCGTACGAAGGCAATCCGGGCGCAGACGGCCCAATAGCGCAGTAACTGTGTGAACGAGGCCTTATATGGTAACTCGCACTTCTATGATACTTAAAATACTTTAAATAATTGATGTTTTTCTTCACCTCATGTACGCATATTCTTTTGCAGGTAATGGTGATTTGGCAAAATTTTGTTTTATTTGCATTTTGTTGTTTTTAGCTTACCATGTCCCTGTCTGTCTATAGCGCACGTACTATGCTGTTTTGCATTATTGCGCACGACGCAGCTTTATATCAAAGCCTGCAGCATGCCTGCTTGCCTTACCAGGCATTTCATTTTAGGTGTATTGCGCATGTCCATGGCGTCACTTCCGTTTGGTATTGTGCAGCCCGGAAGTGCGAGTGCGCTATGACGGAACAGGTACATTCAGCGTTCAGGTGTAAGTATTTGCTTGTTTTAAAGATGTGTATATAAGGTATGTGTTTGTAGCCTTCCATTATGCTATGACTAAGGACATTGTATCGTCCGAAACGCGTCAGCTTCTTGCCTGAGTGAGCCATGTTTCATGATGGAGGTGTTAATTTTTATTGGTTGCAAATAAAACTATCAAGTTTTATAGCAATTGGATCCGCTGGATCAATCTGCTTTTCGGGACTTGCTATAGCTACAGACCTGGCTTCTACTGCAGCCTGGAAGCCAGTAAACACGCCCCTGAATTCAAAGTGAGACTAAAAAAAACAGGACGGAGTTAAGATGAATCGATGTAGTGAGACAACCCCTTTAAGTGTTTGGTCCTGTGCATAAATGTAGGCCAGGGTGATGTGATCAACAGAACTGATTGTTCGTTCCAGCCTGGCATATAGACTAGTGATGTGCAGAGGGGATAGAGGATTGAGCAGGTTTTTTTTCTTTTTCGCTGTCCCATTTTATAGTTGCACAGGGAAGTTACATAACAAGTAATCACATTTTACCTATATTCTAGATAGAAACATTGTCAGAAGTTCTTTTGTTGGTTTTCAAATTCATTGTTCCATTAAAAGAAAACCAAACAAGGTATGTTATAAAAAAAAAAGAAAAGGGAAATAACACTTTGCGGCTAAGAACTAGTCCCAATCCACTGAAAAGCAATGGACAAACTAGAGACCTAAAAAGAAAAATGGGTTAATCTTCACATCGTCTGGACGTCCATTGTGGGGTCAACAATGCAGACAATATTGGAAAATGCAGCACATACTTTGTAGAAAAGCCTTTATAAGAAGCATCTAGAATTGGAATAATCATCCTGTGTGTTCGTTATGTAAAGGGAAGATCTTGTGGATTTGATTTAGTTTTACCGTAATAATCAGAGGTAATTCTGTTGAAGAAAAATGTTTGGTTTTTTCATAACCTACAGGGGGGATGGCCTTGTTGGCAGTGCACGCTTTCTTCTTGTATTGTCTGTATGGTGCAAGAAAGTGCAACAGAATGTGTTTGCTTTTTGGCTGCTTAAATTAATGGGAAATAACAGAAAAAGGTCACAGATCACGGTGTCCTGGAAATACAGCCGCTTCCTCAGAGACCAGGGAGTGACAGGGGAGCTGCATTCAGAAATGTAGGAGTTTATATAGTGTTAATATTATGTCTCATTAGAGAGAGGCACCATATACAGTTAAAACCAGAAGTTTCCATACACTATATAAAAAGCCCCATCTGCATGTTTTTCTCACTATCTGACATGAAATCAGAATAAACCTTCCCTGTTTTAGGTCAATTAGGAACCAAAATTATTTATATTTGCCAAATGCCAGAATAATGAGTGAGAATTTTTAAAGACATTTTTATTACTTTCTGCAAAGTCACAAGTTTCCATACACTGGGATTACTCTGCCTTTAAACAATTTGGGACAGCCCATATGATGATGTTGTGTCTTTGGAAGCTACTGATAGGTTTATTGGCAAAAACTCAAAGTTCATTGGAGACACACCTGTGGATGTATTTTTAATGCGCACCAGAAACACACTGATTCTGTGTGTAACTTCATGGGAAAGTCTAAAGAAATCAGCCAAGATATCAGGAAGAGAATTGTGGACTTGCACAAGTCTGGATCATTCTAGGGTGCAATTTCCAGATATCTGAAGGTGCCTCGTTCATCTGTACACACAATTATACGCAAGTACAAACAAGATGGGAATGTCCAGCCATCAGACTGCTCATGAAGGAGACGGGTTCTGTGTTTGAGATGAACGTGATTTGGTCAGACATGTGCATATCAACCCAAGAAAAAAAGCAAAAGACCTTGTGAAGATGCTGGCGGAAGCTGGTAAGATTGTGTCATTATCCACAGTGAACCGAGTACTGTATCAACATGGGCTGAAAGGCCACTCTGCCAGGAAGAAGCCATTACTCCAAAAGAAACATATAAAAGCCATATTAATGTTTTTAAATCCACACAGGAACAAAGACCTACACTTTTGGAGCCCTGTCCTGTGGTCTGACTAAACTAAAATTGAGCTGTTTGGCCATAATAACCATCATTACGTTTGGAGGAAAAAGGGAGGAGCTTGGAAGCCTAAGAACACCATCCCAACTGTGAAACACAGGAGTGACAGCATCATGTTGTGGGGTTGTTTTGCTGCAGGAGGGACTGGTGCACTTCACAAAATAGATAGCATCATGAGCAAAGAAGATTATGTGGCAATACTGAAGCAACATCTCAAGACATCAGCTAGGAAGTTAACGCTTAGGCAGAAATAGGTCTTCCAAATGGACAAAGACCCAAAGCTACTGCCAAACTGGTTACAAAGTGGCTTAAGGATAACTAAGTCAATGTTTTGGAGCGGCCATCACAAAGCCCTGATCTCAATCTTATTGAAAATTTATGGGCAAAGCTGCAAAGGCAGGTGTGAGGAAGGCGACCCACAAACATGGATCAGTTACATCAGTTCTGTCAGGAGGAATGAGCCAAAATTCCTACCAACTATTGTGAGAAGCTTGTGGAAGGATCCAAAACGTTTGACCCAAGTCCTACAGTTTAAGGGCAATGCTACCAAATCAAATACTAATGAAATGTATGGAAACTTTTGACTTTGCAGAAAGCAATAAAAATGCCTTAACTCTCTCTCATTATTCTGGAATTTGGCAAATATAAATAATTTTGGTTCCTAATTGACCTAAAACGTGGAAGGTTTATTCTGATTTCATGTCCGATAGTGAGAAAAACATCCAGATGTGTCATTTTATATAGTGGATGTAAACTTCTGGTTTCAACTATAGGGGTGTGGAGATTAATACACCATTAGTTGCTGCACTGAAATATATTTATGTATTCAAAATGGCTTATGGAAAATTACCCGAGACCCTGCAGCACCACCTATTGGATGCAGCATTCCTCATGTCACATTCGAGTCACTTAGTCTCGGAATGGAAATTAATGCCAAGTAGACATTCATCTGCAGATAGCTTGCCTTGTTTGCCTCTCATCAGGGCAGAGGAGAATACTGGTTTCCAGTAGAAGAATCTGATTCAGCAAGTGGAGAAAATATAAAAATCTTCTTTATTAGAAATTTCATAAAAACAATTTGAAAAAAAGTTTGTGGTACAGCTGAGACCGTGAAAAGTCTACGCGTTTCAGTCTATACAGTTCTTAATCACGATTTTTTTTGTTTTCTTGCTGGATCAGATTTTTCTATTGGAAACGTTGAGCTATGCTTTGTCAGAGTAGGATCTGTACAAGTTTGCATCTGCTTCATCTTGGTGGGCTTTCTGTAACTTTTTTTTTTTTGTTCATTACTGGTTAGCTGCTTGAGAGGCTCTAGGAATTAATATATTTCAGTGAAAACAA
Organism: Phyllomedusa bahiana; assembly: GCA_025379985.1. Classification (NCBI taxonomy): domain Eukaryota; kingdom Metazoa; phylum Chordata; class Amphibia; order Anura; family Hylidae; genus Phyllomedusa; species Phyllomedusa bahiana. Next base: position 38,728 of record JAODAL010029536.1, on the reverse strand, counting down.
CTAATGTCTCTATACACCTACATGATGCCTCTTCCTAACGAAGAACGTTACCCCTTCCAAGCTACGGCTAGGGCCTCTAACCCAACCATTCAGTATTTTACTCTGCACTGATAAGGGGCAAACACCCCCAAACAGCTGTCTGCAGACAGAGGCGTAACTTCAAGCTCATGGGCCCTGGTGCATAAAGTGAAATGGGGGCCCCCCAGCTCCCAAGCGCTGTCTGCAATACTGGTGTTTTCTTATGTGGCAGAAGAGCTTTTGGGCCCCCTCAGGCTGCAGGGCCCGGTAGCGACTGCTACCGCTGCACCCCCTGTAGCTACGCCCCTGTCTGCAGATGAATGTCTGGTTGACATTAATCCCATTCACATTGCAAAGCTCATTGAGTCAGATGTGACTTGAGGAACGCTACATCCAGTAGGTGAAGCTGTAGAGTCCCTTTTTTAAACATTATGTTTAATCGAGACCTTCAGAAGTGGGCTTAAACTGGTCCACAACCTCAGTCACACTCCAAACTCCACCATGGTGAAGACCAAAGAGCTGTCAAAGGACACCAGAAACAAAATTGTAGCCCTGCACCAGGTTGGGAAGACTGAATCTGCAATAGGCAAGCAGTTTGGTGTGAAGAAATATGTGGAATTATTACTGTGGAGTAATAATTAGAAAATGGAAGACATACAAGACCACTGATAATCTCCCTCGATCTGGGGCTCCACGCAAGATCTCACTCTGTGGGGTGAAAATGATTGCAAGAATGGTGAGCAAAAATCCCAGAACCACATGGGGGGGACCTAGTGAATGGCCTGCAGAGAGCTGGGACCAAAGTAACAAAGGCTACCATCAGTAACACACTACGCCGCAGGGACTCAGATCCTGCAGTGCCAGACATGTCCCCCTGCTTAAGCCAGTACATGTCTGGGCCCGTCTGAATTTTGCTAGAGAGCTTTTTGGATGACCAGAAGAGTATTGAGAGAATGTCATATGGTTAGATGAAACCAAAGTAGAACTGGTTTGTTAGAAACACAACTCTCGTGTTTGGAGGAGAGAGAATGCTGATTTGCATCCAAAGAACACCCACCTGCTGTGAAGCATAAGGGGAGGCAACTCATGCTTGGGGCTTTTTCTCTGCAAAGTGACCAGGACGACTGATCCGTGAAAGAATGAATGGGGCCATGTTTTGTGAGATTTTGAGTGCAAACCTTCTCCCATCAGCAAGGGCATTGAAGATGAAACGTGGCTGGGTCTTGTAGCATGACAATGATCCCAAGCACACCGCCAGGGCAACGAAGGAGTGGCTTCATTAGAAGCATTTCAAGGTCCTGGAGTGGCCTAGCCAGTCTCCAGATCTCAACCCCAAAGAAAACCTTTGGAGGGTGTTGAAAGTCCGAGTTGCCCAGCAACAGCCCCAAAACATCACTGCTCTAGAGGAGATCTGCATGGAGCAATGGGCCAACATACCAGCAACAGTGTGTGCCAACCTTGTGAAGACTTACAGAAAACGTTTGTTATATATCTTTTGTTGCCAATGACAGAAGTCAAAGTATTGAAATGAACTTTTGTTATTGACCAAATAATTATTTAACACCATAATTTGCAAATAAATTCTTCCCAGATAAGACAATGTGATTTTCTGGATTTATTTTCTCACTTTGTCTCTCATAGTTGAGGTCGACCTATGATGTCAATTACAGGCCTCTCTCATCTTGTGGGAGAATTTGCACAATTGGGGGCTGACTAAATACTTTTTTCCCCCACTGTAAAAAAGAAAATGCTTACGTCCCTTAATGGTTATGAAAGGCCGCTCTATGTGGATCCCCTGAAGGATGTCATGTAGACGAGATAAGGGACAGCTGATAATAATAACACAAGAGAAAAAGATAAAGTTTAGCTCACCCGATTTAAAGCAGTCTCTGCACCAAAGGTTAATGCTTCACCTCCTCCTTCATCAATCAGCTGTGGCCCGCACGTAATCCTGGCTCCCGGCAAAGAACCTCAATGCAATAGTTGCTTCAACAAACGTGAACAATTTATTGCAAAAACGTGTGCAGACGGTACAACACGTTTTTTTGCAATAAATTATTTCTATGCTGAAGAAATACCGCTAGATCCATTGTTCACGTTTGTTGAAACAACTATGACAGCTGATAATACTCTGTCCAAACTAAACTGACTCGGACAATACTGAGCAAGAAACGACAGGTAGCAGTGGAGAATCCCTTTAAAGTCCTGGAAAACCCCTGTAACTCTTCAGTCCTGCCGTGCTTAAATCTTACTAAATTTTCTGTAGAATTGAGCACAATCCTGAACCACTGTGTCAGCACAAATTCTCTCATCGTAGTTTTGTTCCTGCAGGACAGACATTTTATTCGTTAATGTGTAATAATACAAACTGTGCTACAAGGCATTAGTGCAGTGATACAGGGATATCAATATAGTCCGAGAAATGACTGCGAAATCCGCCCCATTTGTGAAGCTCCAGCGCGGGACGAAGAAGACTATCTGAAGGCTGCAGACACGAGAAGCACACTGTGATATTATGGTGCCGTTATCTGTATTCACCAGGTCAGTGACAGACCCTTTGATAAAGTAGGTCGTGAGCTTAAACTTCTGGTTGGGATTAGAGGGTTCTGGCAACGCGTAATCACTAGAAGCAGAGAATAAGGCTGCCAAGTTCTAGTGAAGCATTTGCATAGCAGAGAAGCCGTGAGGATCTATCTCTCTTTAGCATAGTACGAAACCATAGACTCCTAAGTATAGAAGGAGCAGGGATTTCAATTAATAAATTATAAGTTATGTTCATCTTCTTTTTTTGTCTGCAAAATTATACATCAATTATTATTGTATGACCTAATGCTGATAGATTGGAAGACATTTTCATGGTGACTGGCTCCATTTAACTTTTATATAAAATTTAAAGAGGTGCTCCCATCATAGACTTTGATGGCATATCAATAGGATGTGCCAGCAAAGTCTGATGGGCGTGTGTCCCACCTCTACAAGTCCCCCAAAAATATTGGCTCCAAATGAACCTGCAGTGATACTGTGGAACTCTCTGCCAGAGGAACTTGTCATGGTGAATTCACTAACAGAGTTCAAAAAGGGTCTGGATACTTTTCTAGATGAAAAAAATTTAACAAGTTATAGTGCCCGGGATTCTGGAAAAGGGGTTGGTACTTTTCTAGATGTAAATATAACAAGTTATAGTGACCGGGATTCTGGAAAAGGGGGTCGGGATACATTTCTAGATGAAAAATATAACAAGTTTATGCCCAGGATTTGGAGGGGGTCTGGATACATTTCAGATGTAATATAACAAGTTTAGTGCCCCGGGATTCTGGAGAAGGGTCTGGATAATTTCTAATGTAATAAATAACAAGTTAAGGGCCAATTCTGGAAAAAGGGTCTGGAACATTTCTAGATGTAATAATATAAAAAGTTATAGTACCAGGATTTGGAGAAGGGTCTGGATACATTTCTAGATGTAAAAAAATTAACAAGTTTAGTGCCCAGGATTTGGGGGGGGTCTGGATACATTTCAGATTAATAATATAACAAGTTATAGGACCGGGATTCTGGAGGGGGGTTCTGGATATTTTTTAAATTTAAAATAATTAACAAGTTATAGTGAGGGGATTCTGGGAAGGGTCTGGATACATTTTAGATGTAAAAAATTAACAAGTTATAGTGCCCGGGATGGAGAAGGGTTGGATGAATTCTAGATGTAATAATATAAAGTTATAGTGCCCGGGATTCTGGAGAAGGGCTGGATACATTTCAAATGTAAAAATATAACAAGTTTAGTGACCGGTTTTGAGAGGGGTCTGGATACTTTCAGATGTAATTAACAATTTTTATAGGGCCCGAGATTCTGGAGAAGGGTCTGGATACTTTCTGTGTAATAAATAACAATTTATATAGGGATGGGGAAGGGTCTGGATACATTTCTAGATGAAATAATATAAAAAAGTTATAGTGCCGGGATTTGGGGGGGGGTTTCCTGGTCTTTTCTAGATGTAATAATAGAACAAGTTATGTGCCCGGGATTTGGAAAAGGGGTCTGGATACATTTCTAATGAAAAAATATAAAATTATAGTACCAGGTTTTGGAAAAGGGTCTGGATACATTTCAGATGAAATAATATAACAATTTATCAGTGTGTGCAAATTATTAGGCAAGTTATTTAGAGGTTTCTTTTTTTTATTGAAAAACAACTTGTTTTCAATAAACCCCAAAAGACTCAAAAATACAAAGCTTAATGTTTTTGGAATTTTGGAGGGGTTTTTTTTTTAGATTGGCTATTTTTGGAGGATACGTTTGTGAGGTAACTATTACTTGCAGAATTATTAGGCAATTTAAAAAAAAAACCCAAATCTATCCCCATCTCGCTTTTTTTATTTTCACCACAAACCAATAAAAACAACAGACAATTTACAAAATAAGCATTTCTGATGTTCAAAAAAAAAAACCCCAAATCAGTGACCAATATCGCCACCTTTCTTTACGATTACACTCAAAAGCCTCCATCCATAGATTCTGTCAGTTGCTTTGATCTGTTTACGATCAACATTGCGTGCAGCAGCCCCCCACACCTCCCCAGACACTGTTCGAGAGGTGGTGCCGCCACCACGGCCTCCCAGACACTGTTCAGAGAGGTGGTGCAGCAGCCACCACGGCCTCCCAGACATTTCAGGAGGTGGACTGTTTTTCCCTCCCTGTAGATCTCAAATTTTAGGAGGGACCACAGGTTCTCAATGGGGTTCAGATCAGGTGAACAAAGGGCCATGTCATTACTTTTTCTTCTTCTTTACTGGCCGGCCACGCTGTGGAGTATTTGGATGCATGTGATGGAGCATTGTCCTGCATGAAAATCATGTCTTTCTTGAACGATACTGACTTCTTCCTGGACCACTGCTTGAAGAAGGTGTCTTCCAGAAACTGGCGGGTAGGTCGGGGAGTTGCTCTTCACTCCATCCTTAACCTGAAAAGGTCCCACAAGTTCATCTTTGATACCAGCCCATACCAGTCCCCCACCTCCACCTTGCTGGCGTCTGAGTCAGAGTGGAGCTCTCTGCCCTTTACTGATCCAGCCCCAGGCCCATCCATCTGGCCCATCAAGAGTCACTTCTCATTTCATCAGCCATAAAACCTTTGAAAAATCAGTCTTGAATAATTTCTTGGCGCAGTCTTGATGTTTTTATTTTAGTTTCTTGTTCAGAGGTGGTCGTTTTTTCATCCTTCATTACCTTTGGGGGCAGTCCCTGAGAACCCGCACAACTTTGTGCTTTTTGTTTACTCCGTACTTTTTGCAGCTCTGAAATATGGCAAAACTGGTGGCTAATGGCATCTTGGGCAGTCACTCTGATTTTCCTCAATTCATGGGCAGCTATTTTGCGCCTTTTTTTTCAACACGCTTCTTGCGACACTGTTGGCTATTTGCCATTAAACGCTTCAAAAGTTTGGCAATTTCAAGACTGCTGCATCCCTCTGCAAGACATCTCACAATTCTTGATTTTTCAGAGTCTGTCAAATCTCTCTTCTGACCCATTTTGCCAACGGAAAGGAAGTTGCCTAATAATTAAGCACACCTTATATAGGGTATTGATGTCATTAGACCACACCCCTCCTCATTACAGAGATGCACAGCACCTGATTTACTTCATTGGTAGTTGGCTTTCAAGCCTATAAAGCTTGGAATAGGACAACATGTAGAAAAAGGATGATGTGATTAAAATACTCATTTGCCTAATAATTCTGCACACAGTGTAGTGACCAGGATTCTGGAGAAGGGTCTGTATACATTTCTAGATGTAATAATATAACAAGTTATAGTGACCAGGATTCTGGAGAAGGGTCTGGATACATTCTAGATGTAATAATATAACAAGTTCTAGTGACCGGGATTCTGGAGAAGGGTCTGGATACATTTCTAGAATGTAATAATATAACAAGTTTTATAGTGACCAGGATTTGGAAGAAGGGTCTGGAACATTTCTAGTAATGTAATAATATAACAAGTTATAGTGACCAGGATTCTGGAGAAGGGGTCTGGATACATTTCTAGATGAATAAATAACAAGTTATAGTGACCAGGATTCTGGAGAAGGGTCTGGATACATTTCTAGATGAAATTTATATAACAAGTTATAGTGACCGAGATTCTGGAGAAGGGTCGGGATACATTTCTAGATGCAATAATATAACAAGTTCTAGTGACCAGGATTCTGGAAAAGGGTCTGGATACATTTCTAGATGTAATAATATAACAAGTTATAGTGACCGAGATTCTGGAGAAGGGTCTGTATACAATGCTAGATGCAATAATATAACAAGTTCTAGTGACCAGGATTCTGGAGAAGGGTCTGGATACATTTCTAGATGAAATAAAAAAACAAGTTATAGTGACCAGGTTTTCTGGAGAAGGGTCTGGAAAACATTTCTAGATGTAATAATAGAACAATTAGGGCTTGTTCCCCACGACGTCTTTGTGACCCGTTTTACCGGATCCGTAAAAGGGTTTCAAAACAATTGTCATGTGATTAAATTTTTTTCAATGGAAAAAGCGCACGCTGTTCACACGAGTGATCCCGAGGCGTTTTTCCCCGCGATCCGCTTTTCGGATCCGTTTTAAGAATTTGACATGCCCAATTTTCTTGCTTTTCCAAGAAAAACCCCCCAAGGAAAAAGGGAGTGCCTTTTTGGGGCACCCTAAAAGCGGATCCAAAAGCGCAGCAAATTTGGGTGTTTTTTGGGATCCGCTTTCGATGCCAAAAACGCACCCCTAAAACGTTTGGGTTTTAAAATTAAATATAAATTTGAATATTATTTTGGTTAATTTATTTAAAAATGTATATAAATATAATTTATATAAATTTTTATAAATAAAAATATATTAAAAAATGATAAAAGTTTTTAAAATGTAATTTATATAATGAAAAAAAAATATATATAATAGATAAAAATAAATATAAATATATATTTAGTTTTAAAAATATTTAGTTTTAAATGATTTTTTTATAAATTGATTTAGTTTAAAATGATTGTTTTTAAAATTCTTTTAAAATGGGGGATTTGAAAATATTTTTTTAAAAAAAATTAAAAAAAAAAAAGGGGGGGGGGGGGTTTTTAAATTCATAGTGTCTGTACAGTTGATTAACCTAGGTAAAAAAGGGGTTTTTTTTTTGGTCATTGATGGGGTTAATTAAATTTTAAAAATTGCAGTTTGATAGGTTTGATTTAAATAAAACTTTGAAAAAAACGGACCCAAAAAAGGGGATCCGTAAAACGCAGCAAAAACGCACCAATGCGCACCCCCAAAAAATCAGTTTTGCTTTTCTGGACCCGCTTTTTGGATGCAGTTTGCACCCCGTTTTGCGGGTTAAAAACGGATCCGTAAACGCATTCAAAGGACCCAAAAAACGTCTTTGGGGGAACAAGCCCCAAGGGAAAGGGATTTTTTGGGAGAAGGGGGCGGAAACATTTCAATTAATAATAGAAACAAGTTTTAGTGACCAGATTCTGGAAGGGTCTGGATACATTTTCTAATTAATCATAGAACAGGTTTAGTGACTGGGTTCTGGAGAAGGGGTTCTGGATACTTTTAATGTAATAAAAAAAAGTAAAAGTGCCCAGGATTCTGGAGAAGGGTCCTGGTTGCATTTCTAGATGTAAATAATATAACAAGTTTAAGTGACCGGATTCTGGAAAAAGGGTCTGGAGACATTTCTAGAGAAATAATTAAAACGTTCTGTCCCGGGGGTTTCTGGGAAGGTCGGGATCATTTCAGATGTTTAAAAGAACGGTTAAAGGGATCAGGTTCTGGGAAGGGTCTGGATACATTTCTAGATGTAATAATAAAAACAAGTTATAGGCCCAAATTTCGGGAGAAGGGCTGGATACATTCCTAATGTTAATATAAAAAGTTATAGTGCCCGGGGATTCTGGAAAAGGGGTCGGTACATTTTAGATGTAAAAATTTTAACAATTATAGTGACCAGATTCTGGGAGAAGGGTCTGGATACATTTCTGAGTAAAATAGAACAGGTTAAGTGACATGATTCGGAGAAGGGGTCTGGATACATTTCTAGAGTAATAATAAAACAGGTTATTGATCAGGATTCTGGAGAAGGTCGGATACATTTCTAGATGTAATAATAAACAGGTTTATGGGAACGGGATCTGGAGAAGGGTCGCTGATCCAGGGATTTATTCTGATACCAGATTGGAATCGGGACGGAATTTTTCCCCTAAAATGAGGACAATTGGCTTCTAACTCATGGGGGGTTTTCCTTCCCTTTGGTCAACACTTAGCACAAAAGGCTAAACGGATGAACACTGTCTTTTTTTCGGCCTTAAAAAACAGAACTAGAAGAGCGGGTGCACTGCGCACACCTATCCATTCTTTTATGAAGTTCTCACAGTGAGCAAACCTCACCGTAAAGGAACTACATAGTACCGAATGGAGAGCCATGCACTGACTCTACATTGTGAGACAATTCTTTTGGGTGCCTGTTCCTGAGAAGGGAGCCAAACCTATCAGACTTTTTAATGGCATATCGATGGTATCCATCACCAACTGGGAACCCCCCCTTAAAGGTACAGGGCGAATCTAACCCACCACGTTATTTTATGCAGCAAGAGCGTAGATACAGTAAAGGGTCAGAAGAGAAAACTGACTTTCACTTTCCCTGGAGGATGCAGCCAGTGCTTGGCAGAGGTGGTGGCAATAGCACAGGGAATGGGCACCGTCTTGGAATATGAACTTTAAAAACACCCCCCATTGGTCGTTCAGAACTAAAATTCATGGCACAGCCCCAGGTTTTTTATAATAAACTCTTAAAGATTTTTTTTTTTCCCCAAAAAAAAATGAGGGGTTGAAAAAAAAAAAAGGTTTCTGTTGCAAAAGGGGCTGCTGCTTTTTTACCTCCTGGGTCTCGAAAAAACAGGAAAACTGGATATGCTCACAAAGTAAAAATATCTCTTTCCTCCCTCGTCTCCACCACCTGATTTTGCATCACAGGGTACCAATAGATAGACTAAAGAAGCCCCTTCCCTTTGTCAAACTCCTTAGATGCCACAGTTTTTATTCACCGCAGCATCTAAGCCAAAAATGGCCGAGATTGAGTCTCTTAGATTTTGGCCATAACAGAAGGAACCCAGCTTTTAGTCGTTACCAAACTCCTGCTGTTCATTGCAGTTTAATTTAAAAGGGTTGTCTCACTACATTGATTCATCTTACCTCAGTCCTGTTTTCTTGGTTTCATTTTGAATTCAGGGGTGTGTTTACTGACTTCCAATAGGCTGCAGTAGAAGCCAGGTCTGTAGCTATAGCGACCAGCACTGGCAGCCTATCAGCAGATATTGAACAGGTCTGTAGCTATAGCGACCTGAGGAGCTGATGCAGTCCATACAAGAGGGGATATCTAGGAATAGGTAGGACATTGTTAATGGACACGCATCGCAAAGTGACTTGTTTTGCAAGATATTTAACATAAAAAGTAATCCATTGTAGTGAGACAACCCCTTTAAGACAATCCATGATGTACAAGTACATCATGGAACATTTAAAGGGTTGTAAGAAGTTTAGGTTTGGAGACTTCAGTAGTAGAATATTTCAAGTTAATTATAATAGATGGCTTAGTGTGGGCAACTAATAGATTTATTCTGCTGGCTGTATTTAATTTAAAGATGAAATCACATTAGGTGTGATAGAGCTTGTTGCAAACAGGTTTATGCTGCTCCTATTGAATTCATTGTCTTTAGTTGACTCCTGTGCTCCACCTAATGGTGACTGCAGGCACCCAAAATTGTATTATTTAAGTTGATGTGTATCGGTGATAAACCTCTTAATTGATCTTTTAGTTAAGCTGGTAGATTCTGTGTTGACTGTACAGATGATTAATTTCTTACGGAATCTTCTTAGCTTGACATTTTGGTCTGTGACCACCTTTGACAAGAAGATGGTACTCTGACAGGAGTTGTTTTTGTTATATGTGACTACAGATGTGGACAAAATTGCTGGTACTATTTTGTAAAGAAAAAAAAACCACAATGGTCACTGAAATAACTTAAAATTTGTCAAAAGTAGTAAGTTTAAATTTACTGAACGTTGACTAATGAGAAGACAAACCTGTTAAAGGCTATAAGACCATCTTCAAACGGCTTGATGTTCCTGTTACTACAGTTGCAAATATTTTTCAGAAATTTAGGGTCTATGGGAATATAACCAACCAGCAGGAGGAGTGGGACAAATATCTGTGGACAGCTGGAGCAGGAGGAGTGGGCCAAATATCTGTGGACAGCTGGAGCACGAGGAGTGGGCCAAATACATGTGGACAGCTGGAGCACGGGGAATGGGCAAAATACCTCTGGCCAGCTGGAGCAGGAGGAATGAGCCAAATACCTGTGGACAGCTGGAGCACGAGGAGTGGACCAAATACCTATGGACAGCTGGAGCAAGAGAAGTGGGCCAAATATCCATGGACAGCTGGAGCACGGGGAATGGGCCAAATACCTGTGGACAGCTGGAGCAGGAGGAGTGGGCCAAATACCTGTGGACAGCTGGAGCATGAGGAGTGTCCTAATACCTGTGGACAGCTGGAGCAGGAGGAGTGGGCCAAATACCTGTGGACAGCTGGAGCAGGAGGAGTGGGCCAAATACCTGTGGACAGCTGGAGCAGGAGGAGTGGGCCAAATACCTGTGGACAGCTGGAGCAGGAGGAGTGGGCCAAATACCTGTGGACAGCTGGAGCAGGAGGAGTGGGCCAAATACCTGTGGACAGCTGGAGCAGGAGGAGTGGGCCAAAAACTTGTGGACAGCTGGAGCAGGAGGAGTGGGCCAAATACCTGTGGCCAGCTAGAGCAGCGAGGAGTGGGCACAATAACCTGTGGACAGCTGGAGCAGGAGGAGTTTGTCAAATACGTGTGGACAGCTGGAGCAGGAGGAGTGGGTCAAATACCTATGGACAGCTGGAGGAGGAGTGGGCCAAATACCTGTGGACAGCTGGAGCAGGAGGAGTGGGCCAAATACCTGTGGACAGCTGGAGCAGGAGGAGTGGCCCAAATACCTGTGGACAGCTGGAGCAGGAGGAGTGGGTCAAATACCTGTGGACAGCTGGAGCAGGAGGAGTGGGCCAAATACCTGTGGACAGCTGGAGCAGGAGGAGTGGGCCAAATACCTGTGGACAGCTGGAGCAGGAGGAGTGGGTCAAATACATGTGGACAGCTGGAGCATGAGGAGTGGGTCAAATACATGTGGACATATGGAGCAAGAGGAGGAGTGGGTCAAATACCTGTGGACAGCTGGAGCAAGAGGAGGAGTGGGTCAAATACCTGTGGACAGTGAAGAAGTCTCATTGAGAGTTGCAGAAATTGTTTGTTTGCAGTGATTGCCTCAAAAGGTTGTGCAACAAAATATTAAGTTAAGGATACCAACATTTTTGTCAAGGCCAATTTCACAATTTTTTCTTTTTACATTGTTCAGTTAAACCACAATTCAAAAGCAAGGTCTGACTTTCAGTAGTTGATTTTCTTTTAAATTTATTATTACTCATGTCGGTTTCAAGTTATTTCAGTGACCATTGTGGGATTTTCTTTAACGGAAGGGTACCAACAATTTTGTCCACGTCCATATATGTAGCCACCCATCAAACCTCTCATGGGGTTTTTCTACTATGCTCTGATAAAGTAAGACATTTCTATCATGACAGATTTGAGTCCTTAATGAAATTTGGAGAATGAAAGGTTGGACAGTTTTGTATATTTACCACAGTAAATCTACTGTCATGGCCACTGTTTGCACAGTTGCTTGCACCCTGGCCTTCTGTTTGCCATGCAGCTTTTCCTATGTGTATGTCCCTGCTGTATACACTGTACAGCCACCTCTGATTCTCCTGGCTATTTGGAGAGGTGCGGCCCCATCCTGCTGCTATTTATTCCCTGCAGGTTAAGTTGGGGGTAGCTTCCCTAGCCCATCACCCTTCACCTGGGGCTTTATTAAGCACTCTCCCACACCTCTGAGTCTGAGTCTTGGTGTTTGCCTGGCTCTGGTCATTCTGGTCTGTCTGTCTTGGCCATGTCTGGTTTCCTAGTTCTTGCTCATGTTCCTTGCAATGTTTGTGTACCTGCTGATGTTTTGCTGTTTGCTGCTTGTATCCCTGCTGCTGTCTCGGTCAGTTCCTCTTGTTGTTTCTTGCCTGTGTGTGCTTCTTGCTTGTCAGAGCTCCTTAACTGTCTGAGCTCCTAGCTTGCCCCTGGTCTTACCTTGTATTCTTTGTTGATCACGGTCTGTGCTCCTAGTCTTGTCCCAGTCCTTGCCGCTCCGTTTATTTCTGACTTGTTCTCACTGTTCCTTGACCTCCATTTTTGTCTGTTTGACCTCGGTCTTATATCTAATCTATGTGTCATTTTTTTCCCTTATGTCTGTTCTCGATGTCTTTTGCTTTGCTTATTGCTTTGCACACTCTTGGCATTCTCTTGATGAGCTTCAAGAGGTAGTCATCTGAAATGGTCTTCCAACAGTCTTGAAGGAGTTCCCAGAGATGCTTAGCACTTGTTGAACCTTTTGCCTTCACTCTGCGGTCCAGCTCACCCCAAACCATCTCGATTGGGTTCATGTCTGGTGACTGTGGAGACCAGGTCATCTGGCGTAGCACCCCATCGCTCTCCTTCTTGGTCAAATAGCCCTTATACAGTCTGGAGGTGTTTGGGGTCATTGTCCTGTTGAAAAATAAATGATGGTCCAACTAAACGCAAACTGGCTGGAATAGCTGCCACTGCAAGATGCTGTGGTAACCATGCTGGTTCAGTATTCCTTCAATTTTGAATAAATCCCCAACAGTGTCACCAGCAAAGCACCCCGACACCATCACACCTCCTCCTCCATGCTTCACGGTGAGAACCAGGCATGTAGAGTCCATTCGTTCACCTTTTCTGCACCGCACAAAGACACGGTGGTTGGAACCAAAGATCTCAAATTTGGACTCTTAAGACCAAAGCACAGATTTCCACTGGTCTAATGTCCATTCCTTGTGTTATTTAGCCCAAACAAGTCTCTTCTGCTTGTTGCCTGTCCTTAGCAGTGGTTTCCTAGCAGCTATTTTACCATGAAGGCTGCTGCACACTGTTTCCTCTTAACTGTTGTTGTAGAGATGTGTCTGCTGCTAGAACTCTGTGTGGCATTGACCTGGTCTCTAATCTGAGCTGTTGTTAACCTGCGATTTCTGAGGCTGGTGACTCGGATGAACTTATCCTCTGCAGCAGAGGTGACTCTTGGTCTTCCTTTCCTGGGGCGCTCCTCATGGGAGCCAGTTTCTTTGTAGCGCTTGATGGTTTTTGCCACTGCACTTGGTGGACACTTTAAAAATTTCCCCAATTTTTCGGACTGACTGACCTTCATTTCTTAAAGTAATGGTGGCCACTCGTTTGTCTTTACTTCGCTGATTTTTTCTTGCCATAATAGAAATTCAGTCCATTCAGTAGGACTATCAGCTGTGTATCCACCTGACTTCTGAACAACACAACTGATGGTCCCAACCCCATTTATAAGGCAAGAAATCCCACTTATTAAACCTGATAGGGCGACCTGTGAAGTGGAAACCATTTCAGGTGACTACCTCTTGAAGCTCATCAAGAGAATGCCAAGAGTGTGCAAAGCAGTAATCAAAGCAAAAGGTGGCTACTTTGAAGAACCTAGAATATAAGACATATTTTCAGTTGTTTCACACTTTTTTGTTAAGTATATAATTCCACATGTGTTAATTCATAGTTTTGATGCCTTCAGTGTGAATCTACAATTTTTATAGTCATGAAAATACAGAAAACTCTTGGAATGAGAAGGTGTGCCCAAACTTTTGGTCTGTACTGAATATCTGTATCTTGGTCTCCGTTGCGTCCATGTCCACAGTGTCTTTGGTCAGCGTTGTGCCTGCATTGGCGCTTCTTGCTTGTCTGGAACCAGCTTCCACTGTCGTGGACTGCTCTGAGGTATCAACTGGCGGCCATTGGGGGGAAAGACAACCTTGCCATCAAAGGCTCTGTGAAAAACCCGATGACCGCTTAGTCATGCCTTCTTGGAGAAAGCCCGGTAGTGGCAAAGTGGGTCCACTACCCATCATGAAAACGTGACCTCTACTTCCATCCAAATACAAACTTTTCTAAATCTCACTTTACTAAATGTGTTATGCGGATCGAGCAAACAAAAGCAAACCTGGTAATCTCCGTGATTTTTTTCCATTTTGTTTGGTAACCTAGATGATTGAATCGGGCGTGTATGTCTGTGCTGCCTCTGATAATTTCGAAACCTTCCACATCAGTCCTTTGAGTGACACGCAGCACATTGCAGAGTCATATTTATCCGCTGTGCACTCAGAAGCCTGGCAGACTCTGGAGCCGTCTGACCTCTGCCAGACGTTACATAGACTAAATATTCCACTCACTCAAATGCAAATAATAAAGAAAAACATGTTAATCGCTGCAGCTATAATCCCATCTTCCTCCCGCCTCTGCATTGATAATCTTTTACCAGCAGATGCCTGGAGCGCTGTCCAACATTTAGTCACATTTCCTAAAATCTCAGTCCCCGGAAAGTAATTGAAGTTCTTCGATGGTAGCAGCCATAAATAAACTGCAGCAAGTTTCTGCATTTTGTGATAGCTTTGAGGGAGGAAGCCACGGATGATGAACTGTGACATTTCATGTGAAAACACTCCAGAAGAAGACATCACTCTGTAAGGAGTCTAGTAGTTCATTAGAAGAGCTTGTTTTCTGTTACTGCGGGATGATTGGGCTTCATCGTTTGTCTTCGTTAAGGGTTTCTAAACGGTGTAGTGTGCTATTCATTACAATGGGATCACTAAAGACTTACAAGTGAGGCTGAGAGAGTCTTGATTACCTTCTAAGTATCTTTGCGTTAACTGTCTAGAACTGGGAAGCACCTTTCTTCCTGTACTGTTTAAAAGGATTAAATAACAATCCTAAAATTGTTATTTGTATAGACAGTACTTCCATGTATCAATGAAATTCTTCTGATTTATAGAAATTTCCTTTTGATTTGAAAGCTTTTGGACCCAGGCTTGGACTGGCCCACTCGAGAGTTAGTGAACCCTCCGGTGGGCCCCAAATCCATTGGTGGCAGGTCCAAGGGAAGCATGTCGACGTTCAGGCCCCCACCGCATCTTCTCAATGGCGGAACAGAGACCCGATAGTTATCGGCTTTGCACCACACACGGAGTACTCCTTTGAGCTTCTGACTTACAGGAGTTATGGGCACAGGAGATGTGATACAGTGAAGTCATCACACCTACTGTGCCGCTGTTTCTCCTAGGCCGAAAGACCGTAGACTTTCGGCATAGGAGATCCAGGGAGCTACGTCCTGGTGTGAGCAGCATGAGGATCTCACACCGGATACTAGCTCCGGAAGTGAGCTTCTCAGAGGAGGAATGGGGAGAGGTGAGTATGTTTTTTTTTTTTTTTTTGCTTTTTCTTTTGTTTTAATTTTGTAATTCTTTGGCGCATGTTTTTAAATAACACTTTGTTCTTTTTGTCCTTGCTATGAGTAAGGGGATGTTCACACGGTGTTTTCGGTCCGTGTGAACATACACTTTTGTATGCCTGTTTGGGTCCGTCTACACACGCATCTAACAATGAGCAGTGTGTTTTACACTGCTCACAATGTCAAACACGTATCGACGTTCACATGAGTGATCACCGATGTGTGTTTACATTGCGTCTTTCGGATCTGTTCCAAGAATTGATATGTCAATTCTTGGAGTAAAAGAAGCAGCAGGAGCCCTATACTAAAGTACAGGGTGCGATTCTGTTGCATTCAACATGGATTTAAACACACAGCTGCATATTGGATCCGATCGACGCCACATTTTTGGATGCGGTTGTGAACATGCCCTTAGGGCTACATTTAGCTCGAAACGTGTCCGCAAGAATGGATGTTGCAACTATGGGAAGGTTTTCATTGTTTCTAATAAATATGATTTTGTAATATTGCTACTCCCCCGAATGCTTGATTTTACATTTGTTTTTTCCTAGAAGCTATTATGGCTTTAGGACCGAAAACCATGATTATAGTGTGAACTGTACCCTACACTACACTACCGTCTTCCGTTGTTATCCTGCTTGTCAACGGCACCTTACTGTCAGTCACGTTGTTTACTTCAGGTGTTATCCCTCTGACAAGCTAAAGGACCCACATCAGGGAAAACAAATGCAGATGGAAGCAGACAAGTTACAACTGTGAATTGGTGGACATGGCCTTCTCCAACCAGGAGCCAAAAGAAATGGAAGCCCCGGCCACTCTTCCATGACTTCCGGCATCCGTTCATGAGGGGAACGGTTATTAATCATCTTTTTTCCCATTCTTTTTCAATTGCTTCATAACTTCTGATCATATAGTTCAGTGGTTGTGGGGGTCTGTTCTGTTTTACATATTGTGTAGTCAGGATGTATGAATTCTATAGCTCGGAAAGCTTGAGCCCATTAGACCTTCATATCACAATTACCATCAATGCATTAGATGTCCTCGTCCCTCAATAATAAAATAGCTTTAACATGAAATGAGTTTGCGGAGCTGCGGTGCTGTCATTTCTGCAAATGCTTTCAAAGACCTGATCTTATAATAACTTTTATTCAATACGAGTTAAATTGAGTGTATCATGCCGAGTCTTTAGAGTAAATAGAAGCTCTCGGTGCCATTCGAGATGCGGGCAGAATGACGACCATTCTGAGGACAAGCCGGGCATGGTGTAATGGAGCCAGGGCCGCGACCATTTGTTACTCATAAATTCTGAATTCCATGGCATCATTATTTGATTTATATAGAGCCAACGCATTTAATGGTTCTATACAGTTCAGTACAAACACAATTCAAATGTAAGTATGGGTTAGCAAAGGATATAGAAAATAGCTATGGCAAAGTTCATTAGGCAGAGAACAGTCTAGGTGAAGAGAAGAGATTGGGGGTTCACCTTAGCGTTATGCAGGGGTGTAGCTGTAGAGGATGCAGAAGTGGCATCTGCTAATGGGCCAAGCAGCCTGAAGGGGGCCTAAAATCCCTTCTGCCACATAAGACGACATCAGTTTTGTGAATGGCACATGGTAGCTGGACGGCCCCATTTGATTTTTTGCACTAGAGTCAGGAAGTTTAATTTACGCCTCAGGCGTACCATGACAGCTGTGCCGGATTGGTTTTTTGAACAGATGTGATTAACTTATAATGGGGTCTGTCAATTTTCTGTTGGATGCCAGTATTTTTGACAGCAAAAATAGTGCCGCAGATTAAGCTGTTTTTTGCCCATCAAAAATACCAGTAAATGCCAGTGTTAATAGAACCATAGCGTTTTTTTCATAGGAGGTAGTGATGAAGTACATTGTTGATGGATGGTGTGCAGCAGGCTGTATACTTGTCTTAGGAAGTTAGTTTTTGGGTTGTGTTTAAGTCCCACTAAATATGGTATTCCAGCCTGAAGCATTCATCACCTATCCTCTCACACCGACAGATTGCCAGAACAGTGGGACCGGTCACCTGTAGTCCACAGCCACAAGACCGTGGCAAGCCTTCACTCTTTTTAGAAGGGTTGTCTCACTACAGGAATTGCTTTTTATGTTAAAGATCTTGTAAAAGCAAGTCCCTTTGCAATATGTGTCCATTAACAGTGTCCTACCTATTCCTAGATATCCCCTCTTGTATGGGCTGCATCAGCTCTTCAGGTCGCTATAGCTACAGACCTGTTTGATCTAACCTGATAGGCTGCCAGTGCTGGTTGGTATAGCTACAGACCTGGCTTCTACTGCAGCCCAGTAGAAGGCAGTAAACACGCCCCTGAATTCAAAGTGAAACCAAGAAAACAGGACTGAGGGAAGATGAATTATTGTAGTGAGACAACCCCTTTAAGGTTTGGGGCACTGATAAAAACAGCTGAGCACAGGGCTGGTGAGGGTCCCAGTGGTCAGGCCCCCACTGACCTAGGATTCAGCCTGTAGTGCTCATATAAAGATAATGCCTACTTCATATGCCTTAGAGGGGTTGTCCACTTTGTAAGAAAATCTGACAGGCAGCTCCTAGGAACCATTAAAATAAAAAATAAACTAGACTCACCTTCCTCCAGTCCCCAGTTCCAGCGCTGCGTCCCTCCAGTCTTCTGTTTTCAATCTTGTACTTCCGAACGGGGACGTCAACGCTGCAGCCGCTGATTGGACGGAGCGGTCACATGCCTCTACTTACACCACAGTAACAGGTCTTTGACAGCTGTAGCCAGTCTTAAGCAGCAATTGTGACTTTCCTTTTTGAAAGTACAAGAACTAAAACACAAGACCAGAGAGAGACCGTGCTGTAAGTGGGGGGCCAGAGGAAGGTGAGAAGTCTTTTTTATTTTAATGGGGTCCCATTAAGATTCTTATGTAGTGGACGGCCCCTTTTAAGGAGTCTTCTATATTTTATTTTGTTTTTCCTTTACCAACTTTTTTAATTTTTCCATATGAGTTCTTTGCAGGAAGGTTTTTTTTTAAATACTATTTAATACATGTATAGTAACGAAAAAAAAACTTTAAAAAAACTGCATTTATACCATTGTTTTTTTGGAATTTGTTTTTACATCGTCCACTGTGACTTATTAAAGACCTGTTAGGGTATGTTCACACGACATATGTGCAGGGTGCAATTGCGCTGCAATGCACCAAAAGTATTCCCTGCAAATATGGTAAAATCATAGCATTCATTGAGTGCTGTGATAAGCCGGCATATTCCCTGACGTGTATTTATGCCCATAAAAAGAAGTGACGTGTAATAGGAGGCCGGGCCGTAGCGCTGCTGAAAGTACGTGCTGGCAAGAGCATACTTTCAACATCAGGTGTATTGCGTCCCGCATAGGTACGCAACACAATATGCCGTGTGAACATACCCATAACTTTATTTTTTCGGTTGTTATGATAACAGCAAAACGTATTTATGGAGTTTTTTCCCAATTGTGTTATTAAAAATACAGTTTTTGTGTCGCTGCATTTTCGTATTGCTGCAGCTTTTTGAAGGCTTCCTTTTTTTCTTTTTTTTTTGCATTAAGTTGTAATTGGTATCATTTTGGGGTACATACAATTTTTTGAACCTTTATTGTTATAATCAAATTTGTGGCATTTTCTACTAGTGCATCTCCAAAAAATTTGAATATCATTTTTGTTATAGGGCTCACAAATGTATTATATTAAACCTTGTAATTCATACTGTAAGGAGTCTATACAATATATGACTTAAATTATTGATAACCATTAACTTTTCAGTGATATTCTAATTTTTTTTAGATGCACTAGTACATCATTCAAGCCTGTAAAGGTGCAGGGATAAAATTTATATATATATATACATATATATATATACATATGTGTATATACATACACATATATACATACATACATACACATATATATATATACATACATACATACATAAATATATATATACATACATAGATACACATATATATAAATACATACATACACACATACATATACATACATACATACATATTATATATAATATATATATATACATACATACACACACATATAATATATATATACTATATATATATATCACATACATACATATATATATAATATATATACATACACATATATATATATATAAATACATACATACACATATATATATATATATAGCATATAAATAATATATATATATATATAATAAATATATATATATATATATATATA
Source organism: Phyllomedusa bahiana (assembly GCA_025379985.1). Taxonomy (NCBI): domain Eukaryota; kingdom Metazoa; phylum Chordata; class Amphibia; order Anura; family Hylidae; genus Phyllomedusa; species Phyllomedusa bahiana. The sequence continues at coordinate 18,999 of JAODAL010029536.1, read as the reverse complement.
TATATATATATATATGCACACACACACATACAGTGTAGTATTTAGGCAGCCACCAATTGTGCAAGTTCTCCCACTTAAAAAGATGAGAGAGGCCTGTAATTGACGTCATAGGTCGACCTCAGCTATGAGAGACAAAATGAGAAAACAAATCCAGAAAATCACAAAGATTTGGAAAGAATTTATTTGCAAATTATGGTGGGAAATAAGTATTTGGTCAATAACAAAAGTTCATCTCAATACTTTGTTCTATATTCTTTGTTGGCAATGGCAGAGGTAAACGTTTTCTGTAAGTCTTCACAAGGTTGGCACACACTGTTGCTTGTATGTTGGCCCATTCCTCCATGCAGATCTCCTCTAGAGCATTGATGTTTTGGGGCTGTCGCTGGGCAACACGGACTTTCAACTCCCTCCAAAGGTTTTCTATGGAGTTGAGATCTGGAGACTGGTTAGGCCACTCCAGGACTTTGAAATGCTTCTTACGAAGCCACTTCTTTGTTGCCCTGGTGGTGTGCTTGGGATCATTGTCATGCTGAAAGACCCAGCCACATTTCATCTCAATGCCCTTGCTGATGGAAGGTTTGCACTCAAAATCTCACTATACATGGCCCCATTCATTCTTTCATGTACACGGATCAGTCATCAGTCCATTTGCAGAGAATCAGCCCCAAAGCATGATGTTGCCACACCCCATGCTTCACAGTAGGTATGGTATTATTTGGATGCAACTCAGTATTCTCTCTCCTTCAAACACAACGAGTTGTGTTTCTACCAAACAGTTCTACCTTGGTTTCATCTGTTGTGTTTCTCCCAATACTGTTCTGGATCATCCAAATGCTCTCTAGCAAACTTCAAATGGGCCCGGACATGTACTGGCTTAAGCAGGGTGACACGTCTGGCAATGCAGGATCTGAGTCCCTGGAGGCGTAGTGTGTTACTGATGGTAGCCTTTGTTACGTTGGTCCCAGTTCTATGCAGGTCATTCACTAGGTCCCCTCGTGTGGTTCTGGGATTTTTGCTCACCATTCTTGTGATCATTTTGACCCCAGGACTTGCAAGATGGAGATTATCAGTGGTCTTTTATGTCTTCCATTTTCTAATTATAGCTCCCACAGTTGATTTCTTCACACCAAGCTGCTTGCCTATTGCAGATTCAGTCTTCCCAGCCTGGTGCAGGGCTACAATTTTGTTTCTGGCATCTTTCAACAGCTCTTTGGTCTTCACCATAGTGGAGTTTGGAGTGTGACTGTTTGAGGTTGTGGACAGGTGTCTTTTATACTGATAACAAGTTCAAACAGGTGCCATTACTTCAGGTAATGAGTGGAGGACAGAGTCGACCTATGATGTCAATTACAGGCCTCTCTCATCTTGATAATGGGAGAACTTGCACAATTGGTGGCTGACTAATTACTTTTTTTCCCGACTGTAGCGATTCAGTTGTCCCACCATCAATCGAGGAGAGACATGATATGAGTCAATTAGACAGAATACATCATTTAGCCGCTGGCATAGTGATGTGAACCACCCCTTATATGGGTCCTTTTGAGCCATCTGGGAAGTCCCTCTCTTGGGAGGCCTAACACAATGGAAAATTATTGTTTCAAATGTATAGTTTTTAGTTTAGATTTTTACTATTTTTTTTCTTCTTAAAATAAAGGACTTTATGAAGGAGGTCTTTTTTCTAACTTTTATATTTTTATTACTTTTTTTGTTTTTTATTCGCAGTAGATGCTTAAGGGCATGTCCCCATGGCAGAATTTTCAGTATAGCATCTCAAACATAGCATACAAAAACCTTCAATTTTTTTTTTTTTTTTTAAACTGTAGTTTTTATTGAAAAGGTTATTTATGAAGCATACAACATATGACATTAATGTAAATGAGAGGTGAAACATACCTCTCGACATCGGGTAACAAATAAACCACATGCATGGATAAAGATGACACAAACTATGTAAATTTGTAACTCACTATTGCAAGCCATGAACATTTATGACAGGACGAGACACAAGAGGAGGACAAAACTGGGGGGAGACACAAGACTTCAGATAATGTCAAGAAAGTTGGGCTGTATGTGTGTGTGTATATATATATATATATATATATATATATATATATATATATATATATATATTAGTATAGATACTCTTTTCCTAGGAGGTCATCTATTATTGGTGAGCATGAAGTTGTCCCAGGTGGCCCAAACCAGATAGAAACCATCCAGGTTATTATTAACGGATGCAGTTAAGTATTCCATTGATCTCCTATCTGTAAGCCTCCAAATAAGATCCAACCGATTCGGCACTCCTGATCGTTTCCAGAAAAAGGAAATCAAGCATCGCGCTGCAGTCAGCCCATGTAGGATCAGTTTCGCCATTGGCTTTGCAATTGCTAAAGGCCAGACATTAAATATTAAGCAGAGTGGCTCCAATGGGAAAGAGAGCCCAGTAATATCATAAATCAGTTTTATAACCACTCGCCAATATTGCTGTATTCTAGGGCATTTCCAAAAAATATGAAAAACATCTCCATTCCTCGCTGAGCACCTCCAGCATGTGTCTGGTATAGATGGGTTAAGCTTGTGTAAAAAATCAGGTGTGTGGTACCACAGCATCATCATTTTGTATTGGTTTTCTTTATAAGTTGTGCATGTTGATGTTTGGGATGCCCGTTTCCAGATCAGACTCCACTCGTCCCTCGTGATAGTTTTTTGGAGATAGTTCTCCCATTTCACCATATATGGATGACTTATGGGTTCATCTGGAAAAGGGTTCAATAGTATGGTGTAGATATCTGAGATCAACCCTCTTGTTGATGTGCTTGACTTACTGAGTCTTTCAAACCGCGTGGGTAAAGAAACCGTATTAGATTTTAAAATGTTACGGAAGTAATGGGTTATCTGTAGATATGAGAAATGACTACGGTCCGGGAGATGAAAATTGGATTGTAACGATGCGAATGGGAGAAGTTGTCTTGTTCTATGGTCCACCACATCAGCAAACCTAAATAGTTTTCCATCAAACCAGGGTTTCATAGATATCTGTCCCATGCCTTCTGGGAAACAAGGATTGAACAGGAAAGATGTCATGGCTGATGAGGAGGAACACAGACCGAAGCGTTTTGCACAGATCGACCAAACCTCCCTTGTCAATGTCATGGGGCCCAGTAGTGCCTTCTGCGGGTGGATATGGGATGTGGCCCATAATAAGGAATTGGGATGAATAGGTGCTAACCAGAGCTTCTCTATTTCCATCCATCTAGAGCACGCATATAGGGAGGACCAAGCAGGTATTCTACGTAGTTGGGCCGCCCAATAATATTTAGTGATCCTATGTCTCTTATATGCCCAGATGAAGTTAAGAAGAGAGGTCTGCATGTGTTTTAGTTCCTTTAATGGGACTCTAATTGGTAGCGTCTCAAACAGATACATTAATTTAGGTAGTATTGCCATTTTAACTGCAGACACAGAGATCCTCCCCACCAGCGACAGCGATAGGTCTTTCCATTTATTCAGGAGCAACCTAATCTCTCCATATAGTTTCGGGAAGTTCTGTGTGTACAAAGTAGAGTATGACGGTGTTAGCTGAACACCCAAATATCTAAGGGAGGTATCTCTCCAGTTAAACCGAAAATTAGCTTTCAGGCTGTTGATCTCCCCTTGGGTCATGTTAATCGGGAGGGCTTCAGTTTTTCGTAGTATTTATTTTATAGCCCAAAATAGTGTAAAATCTGTTCAATAGGGCTTGTAGATTGGGGAGAGAAATGTGAGGTGAGGTTAGTGTTAATAAGATGTCGTCTGCGTAAAGAGACAGTTTAAACTCCCTGTCTCTAATTTTAATGCCTTTAATACTTTCCTCTAGACGGATCAATGCGGCTAGTGGTTCAACACTTAGTGCAAAAAGTAAGGGCGATAGGGGGCACCCTTGTCTAGTGCCATTGGATATATGAATTAACGGTGACATAGTGTATGGGAGACGAATGGTAGCTGAAGGGGTTGAGTATAACCCACATATAGCTTGGAGGAACCGGCCCTTAATACCAAAGGCCTGTAATACTGAAAACATATAGGACCAATTGAGGCGGTCAAACGCTTTTTCAGCGTCAAGACCGAGCAACAGGGCCGATTGCTCCATTCTATTCACAGCCTCTATAAGATTGATCGTTCTACGGGTATTATCTCCTCCCTGACGAGCCATGATAAATCCAACCTGATCTGCATGTATTAACTGGGGCATCCAGATAGTCTGTTAGCGAGAATTTTGGTGAAAATTTTTAGATGTGAATTTAATAGAGCTATAGGGCGATAGTTAGAGACTTCTAGTGGGTCTTTGTTAGGTTTTGGGATTAAAGTGATGTATGAGTGCAGCATTGTAGAGGCCACCTGTGATCCCTCCAGCATAGAATTATATAGCGATAGCTGGTACTTGGATAATTGTGTGTTAAATACCTGTTAGTAGAGGTAAGTTAGCCCATCAGGGCCTGGGGCTTTTCCATTAGGCATGGATTTAAGGGTGTGATATGGGATGACAAGACATAGACACACATAGTAAACCTAACAACTGAAAAATACAAATGCATAGACAGTGGCAAAGGTAAACAGAAACCTGAGATCGGTAAGTTCCGAGTATGAACATCTCGGCATAGAGGAGAATTTGATGGGCCTAGATCTGTAAAGAAGATCCAGCCCACCTGTACGGTCCACGTGCGCTTCTAGGAGTAACACACACTGGGACCAGTCGTCCCCTGACTGGGGGAAAGTGGCAAGCAGGTCAGAAGTCAGTAGCCGCTGCAGACCACCGCATATATTCTCATATATAGACCAGAGGAAAGAGAAAATTACAAGGAGGGAAAAGAGGAAATGAAGGGCGAGGAGGGAGAGAAGAAGAAAGAAACAACCAAAACAAAAAAAAAAAAAAAAGTGAGGTGGGGAAGGGAACATGAAGGAAAGGGATCTTTCCATTTTGTCTAGTATTTAGATCAATAGAGTCCCACTAAACTTAAAGAAATGCGAAGGTATTAAGGAGATGGCTTGAGAGGGAAGTGGGAGAGATAAAATAGAAAAGTAAATAGAAAAAATGGGGGGGAAGGATGGGAGGAGGGTTAAAGTAGGGAGAGTAACCTTCGCAACTATAGTATTGTATTCATTAAACCTGGTGAAGTATATCAGGCAGTCCTGTAGTTCAAGAGAAAGTTTCTTGCATCTAAGCTGCAATAAGCCCACAAGGGATTATCCCCATGTTTCTTTAGGCCGTGTTCACACGGCTTATTCCCGACGGATTTGTGAGCCGTATTGTGCTCACAAATCCGCCGTGAATAAGGGGCGGGCCGGGGGTGGGGCCGGTGCGCGGGGGGGGCGCCGCTCCCGGCCCCATAGACAATGCATTGTTTACGGCGCGTACGCGCCGTAAATAATGTGCATGTCAGTTTCTCCCCACCTGCCGGATTCGCCGAGCGGGTAGGAGCGACGGAATCCACTGTTCTCTATGAGAGCAGTGGATTACCGTAATGACAGGGACGGATTGGCGCCGTACTGAAGCGCAAATCTGGCGCGGAGTATGGCGCCAATCCGTGCCCAAATAAGCCGTGTGAACGAGGCCTTACAGTGCTCAAGTGATGTGAGGTGATTTTGAGATCGACGGCGAGCCATCTGCTCTTTTATTGGGAGGTCTTTTCTTTTGGGTGTGGGTCTTTTGCCAAATTGCTGGAGGGGCTGGGGTTAGGAATTCCATCTCCCAGTCTGAGATTTCAGGGATCGGCATATCAAACACCGAACAGAAGTGTGATATGTCCTCATATGCCCGCAGGGAAGAAGATCGGCCATCTTTAGTTGCAGTTAATGCGAACGGAAAGTTCCATTTATATTTAATCTCGCGCTTTTTAAGTTCTGCAAGGATAGGTTTCAGATGTCTTCTTTTAGCAAGTGTTATCCATGAGAGGTCAGGGTAGAGCTGTAGTTGAGAACCTTGATATTCGATAGTCTTCTTGATTCTTGCTTGAGTCATTATTCTTTCTTTAAGCTCATAGTCATGTATATAGCAAACCACATCCCGTGGCTGTTTGGTGAGTATTTTTGGCTTCAATACTCTGTGAATTCTATCAAACTTAATTGCGTGAGTAGGGGGTTCCTCCAGAAGCGCATTAAAGATCTCAGACAATACGGATCTTAGATCTTCAGAGCCCGTTACCTCAGGAAGGCCTCGGAGTCTTAGATTGTTCCTCCTTCCTCTGTTATCTAAGTCTTCGATATGTCTATTGGTGTCACGAATCACTTGAGTTTGGGTAGATATTTGTTGGTGGAGTTCAGAAATATAATTCCTAGTTACATCTTGGGCCTCTTCCAATCCTTCTACCCGGTCCGTAATACCTTTTAGATCACTTCTGACCGCTGCTATTTCTTTTCTACATGCCGCTTTTACTTCGGCCACCATGGATTTAAAATCGTTTTTTATAGGTAAATGTCTTATATATTCTTTCCAATCTGGGACAGAGGGTGCCGATGCTGACTCCTGATCCGGGGCATCCATCAACGATTCAGATGATGAGCGCCAGAGGTTGTCTGGTGACGCTTGGCTTTGCGATAGTGGAGTTGGATTCATTGCGTCTTCTGGCGGATCAGCCCAAGTTTGGGCACGAGTGTTAGCTGCTCCCCCTGTTCTTTTCTGATTTCCAGGTTTTCTCTGCGGTCTGGATGGCATAATGCAGGACAGAGGTGCAGTGATATCAAGGGGTAGTTGGTATGTGCCGTGCTTTAATGGACTGTATTCAGCTTGTGACTCAAGTTGCAGGGAATCCAAAGGTGTGACAGATGGTGAGAACTCAAAGTTCACCACTCATTCAGCGCTATTTGCTTGTTTAGAGGAGTTATATGCAGGTAAGTTTGCGAGAGTTAAGTTTAAGTCCGGAGAACCTGAATAGACCAGAGACTGTCCAAGTGTCCTCACTCTTTCACTGTCCCCAGCAGTATTATCAGGGAGGAGAGGCTGAGGTGTGACCTGAGGTTTATTACTTGGTGCTGAGTGTTGGGCAGCGAGTGTCGGCTCTGTTATAGATATTAGATTTACCGAAGCCAGAGTAGAAGCAGCCCCTTCGGTGGCTGATTGTAGGCTGCACCAAGGAGGATGACCGGAGTCAACCACAGGGAAGAAGCTGTATATTGTACTTTGTTTGTTACATAAAGCTGCAGAAGTCTGCCGAGCAGTGTCCTGCTTCCTTTTGTTTGCTTTAGCCAGTGTGAGGATAGTAGATTATAAGCAACCCCCAACACAAAATGGCCACCGGCCACGTGGAGCTGCCAAGATATGAGACTCCTCTAATGGCGGTTAGGGGTTTTGTCCCTCCGTTCTTCACACTTGGCACAGTCACTATGTTTTTAAGTGTGGCTGTCCACCAGAGCTCAGTTCTGTGGCAGAGAGATCCTCTGCAGGGGAAATAATGTGGATGCCTGCAAGGCTCTGTGCGTCCCCGGTTCTTACTCCTCCTGGCTGCCCCTACAGTCCCGGTGGGTAGGTGTGGGAATGGGCAACAAGGCCCAGACTTACAGTTCTCAGCAAGGTATCTTCCCGTACTCCGCTCCGGTTCGAACCCTCTCCTTGCCGCGGTTTGTTTCACTGAAGGGGAGCGCGCGTCTCACTACCTCCGTCCTCCCTGTCGTCTTCCGCGTGGGAACACAGGCCTCTAACAACAGAAGGCGCCGTCCGGTCTCCTCGTCTCCACAGCCGGGGCCAGATCTCACGTCTCCGGTGCCGGGTGACCTCTGGGCTTTTTATCGCTGAAAACGTGCAGGTTTCACCAGGTTTAGCTAGCGTGCGACTCTCTTCTCAGCGGTTAGTCTGAGGAGCAACTCTATGCTGCGCCCATCTTCTTCAGCGCCTAGACACGCCCCCAAAAACCTTCAATTTTCCGTACAACAGAGGTTAAATTTACAGGCCTATAGTTTCCAGATTTACTTTTTGACACCTTTTTGAATACTGGCACCACATTTACTACGTGCAAATACTTTGGAAAACATCCTATGACTATACAGTCTCCTAAATATTAAAAACGGGGTCCTGTCTATCACATTACTTAATTCCCTTAGGACACGCCGGTGTATACTATCAGGACCTGGGGATTTGTCTATTTTAATGTCCTTAAGGCGGAGCTGTATTTATTCCTGGGCTAGACGAGAAACATTTAAGGTAGAATTTACCTCATCCCTCAGCCCATCAACAGGAAGGTCATTTTCCTTGGTGAATATGGTGGAGAAATTTTTTTTAATAGATTTGCTTTCTCCTCATCACCCTCTACAGCACCTCCCTCACTACTAAAGGACCAACATTTTCAGTTTTAATCTTTTTACTATTTATTTAGTTAAATATTTTGGGGTTAGTTTTACTAACCTTTCTGTTTCCAGCTTTGCTGTCTTTATCATTTTTACATATTTAATTTTTTTCCCTATAGCTTCTTAGCGCCTCTTCACTGCCCTCCTGTTTAAGTAGCTTAAATGCTTTCTTTTTGTTATTTATTGCCCCTTTTACATCTTTGTTATTCAACATTGTTTTTTTTTCCTGTTGCTATCTATTTTATTTCCATAAGGTCTTTACCTCTCACAGTGAGTGCTTAAAGGGGTTGACTCACTACAGACATTGATGGCATATCTCTAGGATATGCCATCATTATCTGAAAGGTTTGGGTCCAACCTCCAGGACCTGCAACTATCTCCTAAATGAGCCCCGAAACCTCTCTGTTTGGAACAGAGAGGTGGTCGGGATTCTCCCATAGACTAGAATGGGAGTTCCAATTGCAGCTGAGCGGCGCCAGTTGAAAATTACTATTCTTTTTAGCTCCTTAACCAAATACTCTATTGAAGGATAATTGGAAATTTATTATATTGTAGTCACTATTTCCAAGGTGCTCCCCAACCTGAACCTTTGTTACACGGTCAGGTCTGTTGGGCAGTATTAGGTCCAAAAGGGCCCTTCCTCAAGTCGGCTCCTGCATCAGTTAGGTGAAAGGTAATTGTCTTTAGTTATTGACAAAAACCTGTTTCCTTTGCGAGAGTCACAGGTTTCAGTTTTCCATTTTATGTCTGGGTAGTTGAAGCTACCCATAATAACAACATCAGTAGTTTTGCACATCAGCAATGTCCCCTGTATGTTACTATGGCTTTTTTGTTCTAACTGGTAATTATCTTATGTAAAGTGATGTTCTAATCAATTATTGCCTCCTTCTGGGAATGGTATTGAACCTGCCTCTATAGCAGTCATTGTGGCCATGTTTTCTGTGATTTTGTTGAACCCTTTCCATAATGGCTGTACCACAAGTCCATCTGAAAGTCCTTACCAGAAAGCACATAACCCAGAAAATTTACCTCTCGTATTTTAAACAAACTCTCTTCAATTTTAGCATAAATTTGATGGTCACTAAGCCTTTGTGAGACAGAATGGACATGATTGACATAAGTATGATGATGAGACAAAAATTTAAATATCATCCAAATAAACAACTACAAAGCAACCAAGATAATCCCTGAAAATATCATTCACTCAATTTTAGATACAGCAAGAGCGTTTCTTAAACCAAACAGCGTAACTAAATACTCATAATGCCCTTGAGGAGTATTAAAAGCTGTTTTCCATTCATCCCCCTCCCTAATGCGGATCAAGTTATAAGCCCCCCTAAGGTGTAATTTAGTTAACCTGTGGGCTCTAAGCAGTTCTTTATAGAGATCAGATATAAGGGGTAGCGGATATTGATTTTTTACAGCTATTTTGTTCAGCTCATGGAAATCGATTCAAGGACGCAACTTTCCATCTTCTTTTCTCTACAGAAAAAGAAATTGCCCCCCATAGGAGAGGCAGGGGGCTAATGTACCCCTTATGCAAGCTATCTGCAGTTTAATCCTTTATGGCCTCATGTCCAGGACCACTGAGGTTATATATCCTACCCTTGAGTAGCATGGAATGAGATCAATAAGACAATCGTAAGGAACGACGTGGAGGCAACTTTTCACCCTTTTTTTCAGAGGAAACCTCATAATTTTCATTCAGATCCCTTTGAGAGAGAGAAGCTGAATGTTAGGATATGCATTTTATGACGTCCCCTTGTTGCCAGTCAATCACAGGATTTCCTGACGTATCCAAGGCATACAGAAAACTGTCCCTGTAGGGAAAGATTCAAGCATAAAAGAGGATCAAAATTTAAAGTGAAGAGAACCAACCAAAACTGAAATCAGAGGAGTAACAAATTTAAAGGGGTTGTCTCACTAAAATGATTGCTTTTTATGTTAAAGATCTTGCAAAAACAAGTAACTTTGCAATATGTGTCCATTAACAGTGTCCTACCTATTCCTAGATATCCCCTCTTGTATGGGCTGCATCAGCTCCTCAGGTCGCTACAGCTACAGACCTGTTTGATCTATCCGCCCCTGAATTCAAAATGAAACCAAGAAAACAGGACTGAGGTAAGATGAATCAATGAAATGAGATAACCCTTTTAAGTACCCCCTAGGAAACTGGCGTCTTATCAACTGTCATAACCTTGATTGGACTGTCCAGTCAGATCAGAGGTAAATTCCGTTTCGCAGCAACTTTAGTATCACAATCAAAGAAGACTCTGACCCAGAGAGAGGAACCCGAAATCGCAATTCAACAGCTAAATTTTAGATGGGTTAATGAAATATACCTGTGCGCTTAGGTGGGAGTCCCTGGGGCCACCCAGGCATTGACGCTTTCCAGCTGCTGCTGCTTAAAGTTATCATGTTGGAAAGGTTTAATGGATCAAATTTGCATAGGTTCTTCCAAAAGCTGAGAAGGTAGTCTCACCCATAGGAAAGGAAAAAAACAGGGAATGAGCAGCGTTCTTTATTGCACCCCCACAAGCCTCTATCCAGCCTGATGACCCCGACATCTCAAGTACTCTGTGGAGGATAGGGAACCACCATTTCAGACGCTTCCAGGAGAAACCTACCATGGAGAGCTTGGTCAATCCATCCAATGCCTACAATCGCACAATTGCAGACTGCTACTGCAGTAAGATCTGGGCCATCCTACTGGAGTCCAAAGACAGAATGCTCAGGCCTGAGGGTCTTCCTAAAGCAACGAGATTATGCGGCTATTTGCTGATTAGTTTCAGAAGAATGAAGATGGGGTCTAAGGTTTAGTTTGCAATTCTACCTAAAAGTTATACTAATTCTTTTTGTGTTCTGGAAAACTTATCAGACAGCTGAAGCTTGGGCTCAGACCGAACAAGGTGTGCTGCAGCAGCTGCGGTATTAGTAGCAGCTTGGGCCTATGTAGTTTCTTGATAATGCACCAGCTGAGACAGTTCCTGCATCTGACCAACTGCAACATGGAGTGGATTCATGTATGAGGCCAATTATTCTTTGTTGACCAAGGAATTCCCAGTCAAGCAAATGCCTTTTCACAGTCCATTTTAGTGTTGGCTACATTGGTTTGCAGGGTCTAAGTTAATGCAGTTATTAACCCTTTGACCCCTTTACAGGGATCTGGACTTTGCTGCTCCATATCCCCAAGTTTTATCTGCATGGTTGCTGTGAGCGCTGACTGGTTGCTGTGAGCTCTGACTGGTTGCTGTGAGCTCTGACTGGTTGCTGTGAGCTCTGACTGGTTGCTGTGAGCTCTGACTGGTTGCTGTGAGCTCTGACTGGTGCTGTGAGCGTGCTGGTTGCTGGAGGCTGACTGTTGCTGTGAGCGCTGACTGGTTGCTGTGAGCGCTGACTGGTTGCTGTGGGCGCTGACTGGTTGCTGTGGGCGCTGACTGGTTGCTGTGGGCGCTGACTGGTTGCTGAGGGCGCTGACTGGTTGCTGAGGGCGCTGACTGGTTGCTGCGGGCTCTGACTGGTTGCTGTGAGCGCTGACTGGTTGCTGTGAGCGCTGACTGGTTGCTGTGAGCGCTGACTGGTTGCTGTGAGCGCTGACTGGTTGCTGTGAGCGCTGACTGGTTGCTGTGAGCGCTGACTGGTTTGCTGTGAGCTCTGACTGGTTGCTGTGAGCTCTGACTGGTTGCTGTGAGCTCTGACTGGTTGCTGTGAGCTCTGACTGGTTGCTGTGAGCTCTGATTGGTTGCTGTGAGCTCTGACTGGTTGCTGTGAGCTCTGATTGGTTGCTGTGAGCTCTGATTGGTTGCTGTGAGCTCTGATTGGTTGCTGTGAGCTCTGATTGGTTTGCTGTGAGCTCTGATTGGTTGCTGTGAGCTCTTGAATGGTTGCTGTGAGCTCTGATTGGTCGCTGTGAGCTCTGATTGGTCGCTGTGAGCTCTGACTGGTCGCTGTGGGCTGACTGGTCGCTGTGAGCGCTGACTGGTCGCTGTGAGCGCTGACTGGTAGCTGTGAGCTCTGACTGGTAGCTGTGGGCGCTGACTGTACGCTGTGGGCGCTGACTGTGCGTGGCGCTGATTGGTCGCTGTGGGCGCTGATTGGTTGCTGCGGGCGCTGACTGGTTGCTGCGGGCGCTGACTGGTTGCTGCGGGCGCTGACTGGTTGCTGCGGGCGCTGACTGGTTGCTGCGGGCTCTGACTGGTTGCTGCGGGCTCTGACTGGTTGCTGCGGGCTCTGACTGGTTCGCTGTGGGCGCTGGACTGGTCGCTGTGGGCGCTGACTGGTCGCTGTGGGCGCTGATTGGTCGCTGTGGGCGCTGATTGGTCGCTGTGGCGCTGACTGGTCGCTGTGGGCGCTGACTGGTCGCTGTGGGCTCTGACTGGTCGCTGTGGGCTCTGACTGGTCGCTGTGGCTCTGACTGGTCGCTGTGGGCTCTGACTGGTCGCTGTGGGCTCTGACTGGTCGCTGGGGGCGCTGACTGGTTGCTGCGGGCTCTGACTGGTTGCTGCGGGCTCTGACTGGTTGCTCAGATTTTTTACTTTTTTTTTTCTTTCTGAATACTTGGGTTTTGGCATCTACTGTTCATGACAGGTGACTAGAAGTAGCTTGTTAAAATAGATTATCCTCTACTCCTACACAGAACTTAGTTTTACATAAGTAAAAAAAATTATCAAATACATAAGGGATGGCAGGTATAGATGGTGTAAACTGTATCTTGATACTGCTAGTGACCAGCGTGGTGGCCGTGTGACCAGACCTAAGATTTGGATCGGCCTTATTGGTTGTCCACTTTGAAATGGCAATTAGTATAGGGCTTGACCTTGCGACCATCTCAAGGAAACGTGCAACTTTTTTTTTTTTTTTTTAACAATAGCAAAATATTAAAGGGAATGTGTCATCAAAAAATGACTAATTGTTTAAGTCCCGTTTTTATGTTAAACACATCTTTTAGGAATTTATGGTTGTGGTTTTTTTTTTTTTCCATATGACTTTCAATATTTTTTAATAATTCTTAAGACTTGCAGTTTTCACTTTGGCCACTAGGCCTTGTTTGCACTGCTTTAACAGCAGTCAGAGAGATGCTTTACAGTAGCTTCATGCATATAGGAGACTTTAAGAGAACCTGTCACATAGATTATGCCCCCCTTGCTGAGAGCAGAACAATCTAGTGTCAGACCTGCTGTTTCCAGCGCTGTGTCCCTTATTCTGTAAGATGCTGTAGTTTTTCGTGTATTTAATGCTCAAATCTGCAGTTTTCAGCCGGGTAGATTTCATTCGAAGAGTCAGTTTTTTCAAACCCGGCCAATCGGAGGCTAGCCCCCCACTTCAACTGACAAAGCATTAAACTTTGAATAGGTAGAAACATGTGAATAACTGTCGTGGGCGGTCTAGCCTTTGGTGGGCGGGGCTAACACCTGCTATGAATAAGATTTGAGGGGTAAGCTCTAAAAACGCTGCATCTTCAGAATAAGGGACCACAGCGCTGGGAACAGAGGTCTGACACTAGCTTGTGCCTGCCCTCAGCAAGGGGGGCATAAACTATTGACGGGTTCCTTTAAGACTGACTCAGTCCCATTGACTTCTATAGGAGAGTTTTTAGTCATGCTCTGTGCCCTGGGAAGAAGTCACTGTGCAGGGAGGGAAAGTGAACTGTGACTATCCCCTCTTGTGACTGGTGGATCCTGTGTTATTTTTTCACACTGGTGTTCCTTTCAGTTTGACCCTCTTTGTGCTGATAATGAGCAGACACCTGAGAATCTTTCTCTACAGAACAGGAAGTGTCAGACTATTATTAGGCCTAGTGGCCAAAGTGAAAACTGCAGGACTTATTATTAAATTATTAAAAAAAATATTAAAAATGATATGGAAATTAAAAGGGAAATATAACCACAAATTCTTAAAAAATTTGTTTAGCATAAAAACGTGGATCTGGGGATCTGGACTTTGCTGCTACATATCCCCAATTTGTATCTGCGTATTAGTCAGAAATCGGTGGAGCTGACAGGCAAGAGAGAGAGTACTGATGAAGCCAAACCTGCAGGTTGCCTGATAAGCCCTTTTCTACTATAGCCAGAAGATTTATGCACCATGTACACCTGCTGCTTGACTCTACCACCAGTACAACGGCAACCAGAAGAAACCGCAGGAACATGGGAAGGTACGCTATCACATCCAATTGTCTAAAACCTCTTTGGGATGGTTTGGCACATGGAGTTTAATGGGAAAAATGCCATCATAGTTGTTAGTGAAATTTTTTGAGCCAACAGGAAGGAGACGTACATGTCCGTCCTTTTATATATCCTGTTCCTTCAAAATCCATTCCTGACTTTGATTTAAAAAACTGCAATTTTATTTAAAAGAAAAAAGAACACCATGTGTGACACCACCAAGTCGGAGTATCAATGTCTATAATTAGCTGAAATGAACAGGCAGCCGGTTGGATTAATGGGGATGTATCGCTTCTTCAGTTCGAGTGTTTCATTGTGCTCTCAGCTTCCCAGCTCTACAAATTCAGGGGCGTTGCTTCCCCTCCCAGCTGGGTGTTTCTTAACTGAAGGGGGATAACATCATCCCCCACTTCACTGTTCATGCTCGCTCCGATTCCCCCCCCCCTCCCGAGTCAGATGTCACTGTGTCGTTCCTCTCCCAATGCAGTCTTATTTTGTAATTATGTTTACATACCACAGGCCTGCATTCAGACTAGACAGTCGTCTATGAACTCAGAGCACTGATCTCTTCCCCTCGCCCAGCTGGAGGTTTGTTACAATTAAATCCAGTCTTGTATGAACTCCTCCAGAGCAGCACAGATCTCCCTTCTATGTTTACACGCAGGAGCATTTAGGCATCGAGGCACAATTCTGCTGTTTTCTGATTGTAGAAGCCCTGCCTTCTTCATCCTATCTCGGCAACCACATTGGAGGGATCCGTATTTGATGCATCATGGACCCTTAAAGGAATCATTACTTACCCCTCATTCATCCTAACTGTCTCTAATAGGGACGCGAGTCTATTATTCTCTATACAGCATTTATGGCCTATGTATATTTTGACATTCTTTCCTCCTCCCGTTTGGAGTAGATTGTGATGAACCCCACAATTGGGGGGAAACGCGTTGGAACATAGTGTAACAGGGCTATATATTGTAAATACAGAAATTTAGGAACATAGTTGTACACTGTGAACATAGGAATATAGTTGTATTGTGTTGTTATAGTGTCTTTATTTTTGTTTATACACAGGTTTGAGCACTTTTTTCTTTAATATTTTTTCCTTTTGCTTTATTATTTTTTGTTATTAGTATAACTAGGGTTAGTTAGGGCCGAGATAGTTTAGGTTCCTGGTGGGGGCGCCCCTATTGGTGCGGGTCCCCCATTATTTGATAGGCAGATTTAGTATTTTTAGGGAATTTTTGTAGGGTTTATGTAGAGTAGTTAAAAATTGAGTGTTTATTAATTATTTTCTATTAAAAGTTATATTTTATCCTAGGTTTTATACTTTCAGTGGTTTGTTCTGATTGTAGAAGCCCTGCAGTATTATTGTGTTTATTCTGGCTGTGCAGAGTGCAATTGCTGTCGGTCCCTTACTTTGAGTGAGAGAGGCAGCCTAATGCTCCATCTATGTTTGCATTAGGCACCGACGCACAATTCTGCTGTTTTCTGATTGTAGTGCCTCTGTTTTTCTGCTGGCTGTGCAGAGTGAAATTGTGTCGGCCCTTTATTCTGAGTGAGAGAGGCAGGAATGCACGCTCCCTTTAATATGACTGGGGGCCAGACAGAATGTAAATTAGTAGAGCCATCAGCCAATGAAATGAAAGGAGGAGGAATCCTACTGGCACTGGGGAATTGTGTTTACAGAAACAGAAGATAAGGGAGACAGTGAAAACAAGACAACTCTGCTAATGACATCCAATTACAAAGTTGCTTGTTTTCACTGTCCCCTTATTCTGAAGACCATTTAATGTAATGATACAACCCCTTTAAGACATAGTTTGAAGCGTCATAAATTATACAGGGATATGGATGGTTTAAATGTTTTATAAAGAAAAAAACAATAATTTTTCCTTCAGATGGCAAATAGTGAAAGTAGAGCGCAGCTCAGCAGGTGCTTCATTCCGTTTCTAAATGACATTACACGGTGTAATCCATTTCTGCTCTGTCCTTTATGACCCTCTGTTTGTTAGATGCTGATACCGTAGTCCATGAGATGGAGGGAGGGGGCAGTGTTATTATCCACATGAAATTCCACAGTCGCCGGGAATATAGAAGTCAGTCTTCATCTCTTCTTTTAGTGTGGTTTGCAGCTTCTTACCCAGACTTTAGGGTTCTCTCCTCACAGTGCTTCCAGTCCCTTAGGGGGGGCGCAAACATATACATAAACCTCAAATGTTCTTAAAATGCTAATGCTGTTTTTTTTCCCCCCATAATTCTTCCAAAAGAACACATCGGACCTCAGAGGCGTAACCTGAAGCTCCTGGGCCCTAGTGCAAAAGTGAAGTAGGGGCCCCCAACTACTATGTGCCATTTACAGCACTGGTGTCATCTTATGTCGAAGAAGGGCTTTTGGGCCCCTTCAGGCTGCAGGGCCCGGTAGCGACTGCTACCTTTGCACCCCCTGAAGCTACGCCTCTGTTGTACCTTATGTATAAGACTGTCCACGTTGTCCATAGCAACAAATCATAGCTCATATAATCATAGCAACCAATCAAATACTATAGCAATCAGTCTATAGTAAGCAATCAGTCTATAGTAACCAATCAGACCTGATAGCACCATAGCAACCAATCGGAGCCCATAGCTACCAATCGGAGCCCATAGCTACCAATCGGAGGCTAAGTAAACCATTCAGAGGCTATAGCAACAATACTCATTCATTAAATATAGTGCTCTGGTAAAATAAAAGCTTAGCACCGATTGGTTTCTGTGAGCTCGGATTGGTAGCTATGGGCTCTGATTGGTAGCTATGGGCTCTGATTGGTAGCTATGGGCTCTGATTGGTAGCTATGGGCTCTGGTTGGTTGCTGGGGGCTCTGGTTGGTTGCTGGGGGCTCTGTTTGGTCGCTGTGGGCTCTGGTTGGTCGCTGTGGGCTCTGGTTGGTCGCTGTGGGCTCTGTTTGGTCGCTGTGGGCTCTGGTTGGTCGCTGTGGGCTCTGACTGGTCGCTGTGGGCTATGACTGGTCGCTGTGGTCTATGACTGGTCGCTGTGGGCTCTGACTGGTCGCTGTGGGCTCTGACTGGTCGCTGTGGGCTATGACTGGTCGCTGTGGGCTCTGACTGGTCGCTGTGGGCTCTGACTGGTCGCTGTGGGCTCTGACTGGTCGCTGTGGGCTCTGACTGGTCGCTGTGGGCTCTGACTGGTCGCTGTGGGCTCTGACTGGTCGCTGTGGGCTCTGACTGGTTGCTATGGGCAATAAAAGACCGTTTTACTGTTAGACAGTTTTCATACATATGGTTCATAATTTTTTGCCAGTGTTTTCTTGCTCAATTTTTTTTACTTTTTTTACTTTTCTTTATAAATACTTGGGTTTTGGCATCTACTGTTCATGACAGGTGACTAGAAGTAGCTTGTTAAAATAGATTATCCTCTACTCCTACACAGAACT
Source organism: Phyllomedusa bahiana (assembly GCA_025379985.1). Taxonomy (NCBI): domain Eukaryota; kingdom Metazoa; phylum Chordata; class Amphibia; order Anura; family Hylidae; genus Phyllomedusa; species Phyllomedusa bahiana. The sequence continues at coordinate 1,088 of JAODAL010029536.1, read as the reverse complement.
TAGTTTTACATAAGTAAAAAAATTATCAAATACATAAGGAATGGCAGGTATAGCTGGTGTAAGCTGTATCTTGATACTGCTATTGACCAGCGTGGTGGCCGTGTGACCAGACGTAACATTTGGATCGGCCTAATTGGTTGTCCACTTTGAAATGGCAATTAGTATAGGGCTTGACCTTGCGACCATCTCAAGGACACTTGCAACCTTTTTTTTATTTTATAACAATAGCAAAATATTAAAGGGTTATCTCACTACAAGAATTACTTTTTATGTTAAAGATCTTGCAAAAACAAGTCACTTTGCAATATATGTCCATTACCAGTGTCCTTCCTATTCCTAGATATCCCCTCTTGTATGAGCTGCATCAGCTCCTCAGGTCGCTATAGCTACAGACCTGTTTGGAATCTCCTGATAGGCTGCCAGCACTGGTTGCTATGGCTACAGACCTGGCTTCTACTGCAGCCTAGTAGAGCCAGTAAACACGCCCCTGAATTCAAAATGAAACCAAGGAAACAGGACTCAGGTAAGATGAATCAATGTAGTGAGACAACCCCTTTAAGTTTACCATGATTCATCAGTGACACCATACAAGCCTAGCCTACACAGTATGGTCACCGTCACTGGGGGAAATGATATATTGCTCTACCACCATGTACAGGCCACCCTTGGGTAACGAACAAGATCAGTTCTGTAGGTTTGTTCTTAAGTTGAGTCTGTTGGGGCTCAGTAGAAGGATTTTCGTTCACGTATAAGACTTCAGTAAATTCACAGCACACCTTGTCTTGAATTCGTGAAATGTATATTATATATTTACAGTAACTATATAGCTTAACAGCTATAGGAACTGTCCATGGTGCAACCATCACGTGAGAGACTGCAAAGGGCAATGCAAGTCCAGATATTCGTGCATCGTTTCGGTGCGGGTTGGCTGCCTTCTGCTAACATCTGGAGGAAGACAGTCTGGTGGCATATATATGAGTGACTGCAAAGTATAGCATGGAACGCCGCTAAGGGAGCATGGGGGAGCCAAGAAACCTACGGCTAAAGTAGATGGGACGTGAATTATGCCCTGAGTCATGCCCAAAAAA
>JAODAL010029535.1:0-51435 GCA_025379985.1 Phyllomedusa bahiana | reverse complement strand
AAAAAAAACTTTTTTATTTAAATTTTTTTATTTGTAAAATGGCAAAAGGGGGGTTATTTGAACTTTTAATATTCTTTTATTTTTACACATTAATTTTTTTTATTTTTTTTGCTTTAACTTTGAGTCCGCCTAAGGTGCTTCATCACTAGGGGGCGCAATCGCTTACACAGCCTAATGCATTGTATAGACAATACATAGGATGTACAAAGATGGCAGCTTTACTGCTTCCTGTCTGGGGCAGGAAGTAGTAAAACAGAAAACATGGCAGCGATGGACGCCTTCACAAGGCTTTCAGCCGCCATGTTAACTGATCAGGACACAGCGATCTCGTCGCTGATGACCCAATCGGAGTGAGATTCATTCATTCATTTAGATGCCACAGCAGTGTTTGGCACAGCATATAAAGGGTCAAACAGCGCAGAATGGTGCTGGCTCCATCCCATGCTGTTGACTGGCGGGTGTTAGTGGGTGATCCTGCTACAAAACCCCTTACCGGGGTTACATTTTCTTCCACCTAAAACTTAGGTGCATCTTATAGTCGAGAAATTGTAGTACATATATTGGCAATAAAAATAATATGTAATAAAAAAACAATATCGCCTCCAATATGTATCTATGAAGCAGACCATATGTAATCTAAAGAAAAATTAGACCGGGAACAGCAAAAAAGATGAATAGTGCTTAGATTTACATTTTACAGACGGATTAAAACATGGATAAAAAATGGGAGAATGATATATTGGGAAAACAGAGGCACGAGGTGGGGTATACACATACCGTTGGTGACATAGTAAAAGGGAACTCATGTCTCAGACATATCAGGAGTGATATGGCTCTTATTTAACCCATAGCATCCTTATATGTAATTGGCACAAGCACTAGAACTTGCGCATGTGCAATACTTATAGGTTTTTATACAGCAGAGCACTGTATTAATTCTTTTTTGTCTGCTTTCCTAGATTTGAAATCTGCCGCAGAAAAACTTTGTGCCATAGATCATACAGTGAAATGGGATTCCATGTCGAATTCCACATTTAAATCCGTTGGATGCTATGTAAAATGCATGCAATGATTTGTAGAGCTGATACATTACAAGGCCCAGTAATGTCTGGTTGACACTAAGGGCTTCATGCATGAAAATGGTCTAGGTCTAAGACTTTCTTTGTTGCCCATAGCAACCAGTCAGAGTTCCCCTTTCATTTCATGTAGTGCTCTGAAAAAATGAAAGAGGAGCTCTGATTGGTTGCTATGGGCAACAAAGAAAGTCTTAGACCACAGTTTTCATACATGTCCCCCTATCTATCTATCTATCTATCTATCTATCTATCTATCTATCTAATCAATGGATCTAATATATATCTGTTTCATTATCTCATATCAATTTTATATAGCTTTTGGTAAAATTTATATTATGTGTAATGTTGTAACAAAAAGCAAGTCCTTGGGAATTTGAGTGACACTTTTGAATATGAAAGATTTTTATAGAATATTTTTCTAATTTTCAGAACCATTCAAATAGCAGATTTTGCTCTATAATAACACTTTGTAACTTCATTTGCATAAACAAGTAAGAAAAATAACATACATCTGAAAAAATATTGTAATTTCCTATGGATGTATTCATTTCCAAGCCTAAATCTAGTTCTCAAAATGCTCACCATTTAAATGCTATGAGAACTGCCCTCAGCGTCAGAATCATAAGTGCTGATCACTCGTCTGTTTCCAATTTTGTTCGTGACCACGACGAATGGCAGGTTTTCTATTCCTAGTGCCTTTGAGACATCTGGTGAGAGGAAAACATCTGTAGCAAATGGCCAGGCTGAAAGCTTATAGATTAAACAGCACTTCACTAGCCTTTGCTGTGACCTAGGCAGACCAACCTTAAATATAGAAAATATGAATTATCCATGATTCCTTACCCTAAAAGTTCTAGCTACAGTTGAAACCAGAAGTTTACATACAATATATAAAAAGACACATATGCATGTTTTTCTCACTATCTGACATGAAATCAGAATAAACCTTACCCATTTTAGGTCAATCAGGATTACCAAAATTACTTATATTTGCCAAATGCCAGAATTATGAGAGAGATTTTTTAAGGCATTTTTATTACTTTCTGCAAAGTCAAACATTTACATACATTTCAATAGTATTTGGTAGCATTGCCATTAAACTGTATGACTTGGATCAAACGTTTTGGCTATCCTTCCACAAGCTTCTCACAATAGTTGGTAGGAATTTTGGCCCATTCCTCCTGACAGAACTGGTGTAGCTGAGTCATGTTTGTAGGACACCTTGCTTGCACCTGCCTTTTCAGCTTCGCCCATAAATTTTCAATATGATTGAGATCAGGGCTTCATGATGGCCACTCCAAAACATTGACTTGGTTATCCTTAAGCCACTTTGTAACTAGTTTGGCAGTATGCTTCGAGTAATCACAGTTGAGTTTTATAGTTGAGGTGGTGTTCTTAGGCTTCCAAGCGTCTCCATTTTTCCTCCAAACGTAACAATGGTCATTATGGCCCAAAAGTTCAATTTTAGTTTCGTCAGACCAAAGGACATGTCTCCAAAACTGTAGGTTTTTGTTCCTTTGTGCATTCGCAAACATTAATCTGGCTTTAATTTGTTTATTTTGGAGTAATGGCTTCTTCCTGGCAGAGTGGCCTTTCAGGCCATGTAGATACAATACTCATTTCACTGTGGATAATGACACAATCTTACCAGTTTCCGCCAGCATCTTCACAAGGCCTTTTGCTTTTGTTCTTGGGTTGATATGCACATGTCAGACCAAAGCACGTTCGTCTCTGACACACAGAACCAATCTCCTTCCTGAGCAATATGATGGCTGGACATTCCCATCTTGTTTGTACTTGCATATCATTGTTTGTACAGATGAACGAGGCACCTTCAGGTATCTGGAAATTGCAGCCAAGAATGAACCAGACATGTGCAAGTCCACAATTCTCTTCCTGATGCCTTGGCTGATTTCTTTAGACTTTCCTATGATTTTACACACAGAAGCAGTGTGTTTCTGGTGTGCACTAAAATACATACACAGGTGTGTCTCTAATTAACTCAGATGTTGCCTATAAACCTATCAGAAGCTTCCAAAGACATGACATCTTAATATGGGCTGTCCCAAATTGTTTAAAGGCATAGTAATTCTAGTGTATGTGAAATTCTGACTTTGCAGAAAGTAATAAAAATAAATAAAAATAAATAATAAATGAATTAAAAAATCTTCACACATTATTTTGAAATTGGGAAAATAGAAATAATTTTGGTAATCCTAATTGACCTAAACCAGGTAAGGTTCTGATTTCATGTCAGATAGTGAAAAAAAACATGCATATGTGTCTTTTTTATAGTGTATGTAAACTTCTGATTTCAACTGTACTTTAATGACATAGGCATAATGTATTTTTATTTATTTGATTTAACCCCATCTAATATATATATATTAATAATGCCCTGCAGAATCTGCCTGGAATTAACTAGCGGTGATAAACATACTCCAAGTATAAGCATCTAAAATGCAATGCAACACACTATATTGCAATTTTGGGAACATTTTTTCAAAAACAAATCTACTGCCTGATGGTAATGCTACATCTCCCTCAGCGCAGATCAGTTTTGTGTACGATGTGCAAACACTGAACTAGCAGAAGGTTGTAAATAGCTGCCTGTGAAGTCAACAAAAATCTGAATATAGAATAGAATGTAAATGCAGTATTATCCGCTGGGTAAATAATTAGTATGTATAAATATAACAAAGTATTTTAATATTTAAAAAATTCCAACAACACATCTACAAAAATAGAAGATCTATCCCTACTAAACCCTATCAATACTATTCCACCCTAACCTAACAAAAAACGGGATATTCACCCCTATAAGGGCTTTCCCGTCCAGAACCTGCCCCTCCTACTAGAAAAGCTTTATTGTTCCCTCACATACATATGTCCCAACATGTTTCGATCCACCCCGTTTGTCAACAGGATCTCCTCATTGCCTGCCGGTCTGCAGTGACAGGTGCCGGTGCGATCTGGTATAATTCATTACTCACGGGACATAGGTAAATTAAGTATATGTACACTGTATATTGAGTAATTGAAATTGCCATGGTCTACTGATTGGGAATTTTCATTAATGATAGTATGTTTGTCACTCCGCAGATGCGTTATTGCCTTCTTGAGGAAAAAAATGTATGGAGATGCGTTATTGCCTCCTTAAAGAAAAAATATATGGAGGTATGTTGGTAAGCAACATCGTATTTCCTAGTGAGTGTACTGGTAATCTGGTATGTATTTTGTTATTTGGTGACCGGCGTCTATTCAAATACTGGTGCATTATCTTGGATTTATATGCGGCATTAAAGTACAGCTAGTCCTTAGTAAACGCATGATAAACCTTGTTTTCCCATAAAGTTGGGTCACTATGTTTTATCAAAGAGTGGCCATGTTTGGTGTTTTTAGTGAGTGTATTTAAGAAAATGCCTATTACTTTTTCCCTTTTTCTTTGGTGTAAAAAGTGTGTTATTTGCTTGTATTAGCCATACCCTCATTTTCTTCTCCTTGGAGAGTCCCCTGAGGAGATGCTGATGACAAACGGGGTGGATCGAAACATGTTGGGACATATGTATGTGAGGGAACAATAGGGCTTTTCTAGTAGGAGGGACAGGTTCCGGACGGGAATGCCCTTAAAGAGGCGAATATCCCGTTTTTTTGTTAGGTTAGGGTGGAATAGTATCGATAGGGTTTATTAGGGATAGATCTATTTTTGTAGATGTGTTGTTGGAATTTTTTATTGTATATCATTAAAAGTTATATTTTTATATATTCCCTACCTGTTTATAATTTTTGAAATATTAGGGAGCAGCTTAACCATAAGTGGTGTTTTTTCTGTAGTTATTTTTAGATTTACTCAGCATTGTATGTAGGATATACGCCAATCAGCCATAACATTAATACTAATTAATACTAATGCCACCAAAACAAGTCCAGCCTTTTGAGGCATGTGCCCTGAAGGACCTCCAACAGGGTCCTGCCTCCTTGACAGTAACAGAAGATTCTTAAAGTCCTATAAGCTTTGAGGTGTGGCCTCCATAGATTAATAGATCAGACTTTTTCTTCCACTACATGCCACCAGATTGAAATCTGGAGAACTTGGAGGCTGATTCAATACTTTGACTTCTTTGTCATGTTCATCAAACCATTTCTGAACACTGTTTGTGGTATGACAGGACACATTATGCTGCTGTAAGAGGCCATTAAAGGGGTTGTCTCACTACAAGGATTGCTTTTTATGTTAAAGATCTTGCAAAAACAAGTCACTTTGCAATATGTGTCCATTAACAGTGTCCTACCTATTCTGAGATATCCCCTCTTGTATGGGCTGCATCGACTCCTCAGGTCGCTATAGCTACAGACCTCTTTGATCTCTCCTGATAGGCTGCCAGTGCTGGTCGCTATAGCTTCAGACCTGGCTTCTACTACAGCCTATTAGAAGCCAATGAAAACGCCCCTGAATTCAAAATGAAACCAAGAAAACAGGACTGAGGTAAGATGAATCAATGTAGTGAGACAACCCCTTTAAGGAATACTGTTGCCATGAAAGGGTAAACTCTATTTGCAACAATGTTTTATAGGTGGTATATGTCAAGGTAACATCTAAAATTAATTCCAGGATCCAAGCAGAACATTTCTCAGAGATATTACAGTGGACATGGACAATGACCAATATGCAGCTCTCCAGCCCCATATGTAAGAAGCCAAGATGCACTATGTGCACTTTAAATCATAGCCAATAATTTAAGGGGTTTCCCTAAAACCATTACCCATCAGTTTGTGCTGCTAGTATTTATTTTAATAACATTTATTTTATGTTTGTTTTTATCATTCTAATTTAAATATTGTAACCCCATAAGGTCAGAAAAGAACCTTTTTTTTTTTTGGGGGGGGGGGGGCGTTTTTACATCACATTTTTTGTAATTAGTGGTGATTTATTTTCCTCAGTTACAGGGGAAATCCAGGATAAATACATTTCCTGCACTGACTGCAAAAATGATCTGGGTCTGATAAGGTCCAGCAACTCTTGCTATTAACAAGCCCTGGAAGTTACACGACCGCCAGGATGGGAAGTAGGAATCCGATAGACCTCCTGCCTCTCTGTGTATACAGAACTTATTGAGCTTATGTTCCTTGTAACTTATTTGTATGGAGTTTTTCTTACAATTATTTTGATGGAATATAAAAAGTTATGGCTCTTAGAATGCGAAGAGGAAAAAAAATTAAATTGCTTGGTTGTTAAAACCCAGAATTGGCCAAATCACTAGAGGGTTAAAGAAATGATTGCTAGATAGGAGAGACATTTACTTATTTGCCTTAATATTGAAGAAGTTGTCTGACTAACTTTTAATATTTTCTTAGGATTCTGCTGCACTGAATTCAAAATGATCGGAGATGTGGATATACAGTAAGTTTTTTTTATTTTAAAAGGATGGCAGTATCCTAATAAAATGATTTTTAAAAAATATCTGGGCAACCGATTTAATATATTTAATAAAATAATGAATAAAAGTATACATAATTATTTCCAGAGAACAAACAAAAAAATATTTACTGATTGGACTCTATGATGCAATATCTCCTTTATTCAGGGGAATATATCCTATTATATCATGACTGTAGATGTTTTTTGTTCTATGTTCTGTACCTTCAGATTTGATGGTATGGAAAAAAATGACTAAATCCGAAAGTAAAACATCTGTAGAGTGCAGATATTCCTAGAAGACACTAGAAAGTTAAGGAGGCTAAAATAATGAGGTGATCACCCTCCAGCAAATAGTCCCTGGGCACATTGCGTGATCATTTCAGATTTCAGGAGCTCCTCAGTTCTGTCACTTTCACTCCCATCGAGTAAGTGGTGAGTGAAAAGTTATTCAAGGATGGTGTTATGTACCCTTCATGAATTATGCATCTTAAACAAACTTACATGATGTGGAGCAGCCAAGTGGAAGCCTTTTAGCTGGAAGCAAGCCATTGGAGACAGCCATTACACGTCTCCAATGATGGTTTAAAATAGCAGAAGATAGCCTCCAAGCCCTTGCTTCTCCAAAAGATGTTGAAATTTTGTTAGCTTCACTTCACCTTTACCAATGGCCCTTCAATTCCCAGGACGAAGTACTATCATGGGGATTATCTCCTAAGAGGCTATGTTCTCTGTTATCTCATTTTGTCTATCTATACAAACCCTAATGAACAGATATACTCAATAATGCATACAAAGGGTATTGTGAGCAAGTAAGTCATAAAACATAACAAAATCACAGCTTCTGTAATCATTCCAGTGCCCTGCTGATCACAGATTGATGGCAAATTTCTAGGTCAGTGGTCCCAAACCTTTGGCTCTCCAACTGTTTCTAAAAATACAATTCCCATCAAGCCCTAATAGCTTATGTTTTTATAGTGGTCCCTCAAAGTACAATGGCTTCAGGATACAATATTATCAGCATAAAATGGTCTTTCCTGGGAAATTGTATCCTGAAACCAAACTTAACATACACTCAGGGGTGCAGACGTAGCAGCTGCTACGGGGCCCGGGTCCTTAGGAGGCCCAGTCCCCATAGCAGCTGCTAGTGCCTCTGCTACCCTGGTGCATCCTGCCTCTGAATGCCCAGGCCCTATGTCCCGAGGCAGGACTGCCAAGTCTTAGCTGAGTGGCGCACCTCCAGCACTCCGTTCTGCTAACCTGCTTGATAAGCTTAAGGCCTTGTCCTCAAGCCTACCAGCCGCCAGCCCACAGTGCAGTCCTGTCTACCTATATGGGCCCCTATAGCCTACCCTAAACCCTGCCTGCCTACCTATATGGACCCCTATAGCCTACCTAAACCCTGCCTGCCTACCTATATGGGGACATATAGCCTACCTAAACCCTGCCTGCCTACCTATATGGGGACCTATAGCCTTCCTAAACCCTGCCTGCCTACCTATATGGGTCCCTATACCCTACCTAAACCCTTCATGACTACCTATATGGGAACCTATAGTCTAGCTTAACCCTACCTACCTATATGGGCCTCTATAACCAACTCTAAACCCTGCCTGCTACCTCTAGGGCCCCCTATAGCCTACTTAAATCCTGCCTACCTTTATGGACCCCCCTATAGCTTACCTAAAGCCTGCCTGAATATTTAGGACCCCCTATCGCCTATTTACCTATCTTCCTATGTTGGCCCCACCTATAGCCTATCTACTTAGCTACCTGGGGCCTACCTGTGCCCCACCTACTGCCTACCTAGCTACCTGGGGCCTACCTAAAGTCTACCTACCTACCTGGGGACTGCCTTCCTTACTGGGGCCTAACAACTGCCTACCTAGGGAAAATCTACCTACCCGTAGCGTACCGACCTAACTGGGACATGTCTACCTATCTGTGGCCTAACTACTACTTACCTACCCAGGACCAATCTACCTACTTACATGTGGCTTACCTACCTGAGGCCTATGTATTGCCTATCTACCTGTGTCCTTACTACTGCATAGCTACCTACCTACCTAGGGCCTACCAACCTATCTAATGGGGGTCTACCTGGTAACATGATTCTGAGTAGTACAGGCCATAGCTGTGACACAATCTTCCCTCACCCCTAGGAGACTGGGCCTCTAAGTTATGGGCTGTACCCGCTCTCCCATCCATGGGAAGTTTGTATAGGGGTGGGGAACAGTGAAAGAGGTGCTGGAAAAGTGAGGATTATAAGATATTTGTGTCCAAATCTTCTGGGATAAGTGGTGGCTGGGAGAAGTCATAACGGCGGTCTGGACCGGATGCAGAACAAAAGGGAAAGATGTAACTGCACTGTAATTGCTCATATGTCAGTAGAGCCTACCTACTTGGGGCCTACAGATCTACCTACCTGGGGGCCTACCTACCTAAGGTCTACTAGCCTATCTACCTTAGGTCTATCCACCAACCTGCTTGGGGCCTACCTATCTACCTGGGGCCTTACCTGTTTACCTATCTACTATGGCTTGCCTACCTAGCTAACTGGGGCCTTGCTTGCCTAGCCACCTACCTTAAGTCCCTAATTTAGGGGACTATCTACCTAAAAGGGGATTCTACCTATCTATAGGGGCATATTTAGTATGCATGTTACCCTAAGCATTATAGTTGACCGTCAGCCAAATGCTGATTAGTGTTTCTGTATTTTACAGGTTTCTCCTCTGGATTACGTTGGATGAGTGTTGGATCCATTTCTTTAATAAAATGGTCAACGAGGGATGTTGTCGAAGAGTCTTTAATTTAAATGAAGTGATTTTGTGTGGTTTCAGTGTATCTTATTACTACTATTTTTCCAGTGTTAGTAATAGAGATGTTTGACAGATGTCTCTCTGTTACTAGAGCTGGGGCTTGGTGTCAGCCAGCGGTGTTTTATTTTGTCACCCCAAGGCTGACACCAAGTCCCAGCGCTATTCATATAGAGGCGTCTGTCAAACATCTCTAGTACTAACACTGGAAATAAGTGATAAAAAACACACAGACACAACACAAAAAACACTTTATCTAAATAAACTCTCCCCAACACCGACCTCCGTGACTATTTTATTAAAGAAATGGATCAAACACTGGTTCAATAAATCCCTCATAGACCAACTGGGAAATCTGTAGAAAAAACAGAAACACTACTAAAAGCAAAAGGCATGCCAGTATTGAACTCCATCCCCTGCACCACCTAGAGATCATGCATCGTGCCTGCAGCTGATCTTCTTGGTGCAGTGGGAAGGAGTTTGGACCACACAATCTGATTCTGAGAGGTACACGCCATAGCCATAGCACAATCTCCAAGGGGTTAGTCCTCTGTTCCTCCTCCGAGACTGTGCCTCTAAGCTGTAGCCAGAACTTGTTCTACCACCCCTGGGAAGTTTGTACAGAGTGGCGCAAAGAGGTTGTGGAATAATGAGTATCCGAAGATTTTTGTCGCCAAATCTGCAGGGATGAGCGTTGGTCGAGAGAAGTCATCATGAAGGTGTGAACTGGATGGAGAAGCAGAGGGAATGTGAACGATTCATCAGAAGAAACACCACCTGTGAGTCATTAAATGAACCTGAACTATAATCACTTACATTTGTGCAAAGTGTAATGGTTTATGTTCAGTAAGGGTGTGGAGGTATTATTCAGTCTCTATAAAGTGGTGATCTGTGTTCATGTTGTAGCGGTATTATTCAGTCACTATGTGCTGGTGACATGTGTATATGGCGTGGTGGTATTATTCAGTCACTATGTGGTGGTGATATATGGTCATGGTGTGGTGGCATTTTTCAGTCACTGTGGTGGTGATACATGGTCATGGTGTGGTGGTATTATTCAGTCACTATATGGTGGTGATGTGCTTGGCAAATGTGGTCATAAGACCAAATACCGCTGGAATCTGGACTTAGTGGAATTGTTGGTAATTTTAGCCTTGGGATTCTGGTCTTGTGTAGCAATGTAATTTGGTAACAGTACGACCATTATTAAGTGATTTTATACTCAGTACTTTGTGTAATAGCTTTTGATATATTTTTATTTATATAAAATATATCATTTGGGGAGGGGACATATATCTTTAGACCTTTTATGCTTACCACTGGTGTCCTGCTGCAATTAGGTGAGGGAGACTCAGAAGCCCCAGTGCTCCATCTTGATTACAGATTAGTGTGATGATATCATCACTTCGGTCTGCATAAATTGAAGGGAGTCTGGGCAGAGGCACCGTACACTGGTTACACCCCTGCATACAATGTCACAATGGCTACAGTATAGTGCGGTACTACATGCCCTGTACTGCTCTTTACATTTGTCAGGATGAGCAGCTCCTTTGGACACCAGGTTAGGGCTTCATTTTCTTCATTTTTGGTACATAATGTATAACAGGACGTGCCTCGGTCCATGTGCCAGTCCACGTCCCTCTGTACGGTGCAGGGGCAGGATTCTACCACTGCCACTGATATTAGAGCTTCTTGATAGGATCCAAAGTGCCAAGATCTCTCCAAGTCAGATCTCTAGCAGTCTACAGTCTTATCCACATCAGACAAGGAGATGAATGAAAGACTACAGTCAATATCTGAGATGATCATTTTGAATACCTGGTCATGACCTTTGGTGTGTGTAATGCCCCTGCAGTCGTTAAAAAGTTTGTGAACAATATCTTTCAGGACTTGTTCTATGTGTTGTGAAAATTCACTTCTGCTCACCCATCATCTTGAACAGTCCAAGGGTCCCTTAGCTCTGGGATCTCTGCTTTGGTGAGCGGAATTGGCACAAATATGTCACTCCAACAACAAAGATTTTAAAATTGACCATAGCCAGTTTTATTGGACAAGCAGGTTACAGTACACAACATAAAATAAACAAAACCTTGAACGTCTAGCCACTAACTATACAAAAGTAGAGACCCTCTCTACTGTGGTCTGGACCTATCGCCCAGCCCTTCTGAAACACAGCTCCGTGCACTCTGCAGGCTCCCCTCAAGCCTAGGGGATAAGAGCCTCCTCCTTGGTTCAGCATTGCTCCTTACTTCAGGCAGCTAACCACACCCTCTGATCACCTGGAGTCACAGGCTTTTTATTAGGTTTCGGAAACCTGACAAAACACTTGTACTGGAACATGAGAATGACCTCCCACCCAACAATATAGCTGTTCCTGGAAAGCCAGCTCATGATAACCATATCGCAGCCAAACTAGCTAAGCGTTTCAGCAACCTATGGCTACTGACCGAAAATTGCTGACATCCCCCACCAAGACCAGGCCCTCAGTGGCACGTTGCTTGGAGATGTCCTGCTGTACTCCACCTAGTAGCAGAGGCATGCGACTGCCTAAGGTCGCTCTGCAACAGAGTGCACTTTGGCCTATCTGGACATCATTCTGATCTTCCCTCCAGACCTGAAGTGTCATTGTAGTCATGTCCAACAGGTTGTAGCCCGCCTCCAAGAGAATCTCCTCTACGCCAAGCTGAAGAAATATCTCTTTCAGTGCTCCAGCCTACCATTCCTAAGGTATATATCGTATTTGCTCAAGGCCTACAAATGAATCATGCCAAGCAGTGTTAAACTGGCCTCACCCTGTGGATCTCCAACCAATCCAGCGCTTTATTGGCTTCACGAACTACCATCGCCAGTTTAATCTGCTTTTTTCCACCCGGTTGGCGCCCATCATCTCTCAGCAACCTCCGGTTATGGAATGCTGAAGCAGAAGCAGACTTCTCCAAGTTAAGTCTGCCTTCGCCTCAACTACAGCACTTCATTGTCCAAACTCGGAGAGGACCTTCTTCTTAGAGATAGATGCCTTCTTGCTCGGAGCCTAAGGTGTCCTATCCTAATATAATGCCAAAAAGGCAAGATTGTAACTTGTGGCTCCTCCAAGACCTTCACTCTTGCTGAGAGAAGCTACTCCTTTGGGAACAGAGGAATCAGGAATCATGTTGGAATACTGCCCTGAGGTTCAGAAAGGAGGGGATAATGCTCTGCTTCAGTATGTCACAGTACATGTTGGGATTTATGGTTCCCTCAATTAACCATAGCTCCCCACAGTTGACAGCACTCATCTTTGGATATGACGCTGAGCATGTGCACTCAACTTCCTTGGTTGAGCATATTGAGGCCTGTTCTGAATGGCTGAGCTGACTTGTTTAACCGCTGTATGGTCTTATTTACCGTGCTGCAGCTCAGTTTCAGGGTGTAGGCAATCTACTCGTAGCTTAGGCCATCTTTATGTAGAGCAACAATTTTTTTTTCAGATCCTCTGACAGTTCTTTGCTATGAGGTGCCATGTTCAACTTCCAGTGACCAGTATGAGAGAGTGTGAGAGCATTAACACCAAATTTAAGACACATACTCCCCATTGAAACCTAAAACCTTGTAACACTAACGAGTCACATGACATTGTGGATGGAAAATTGCAAATTTTCACAGTTTGTCTATTTTCACTTAGGGGTGTAGTCATTTTTGTTGCCAGCGGTTTAGATATTGATGGTTGGGTATTGAGTTATTTTGAAGGCGCAATAAATCTACACTGTTAGGGCTTGTTCACACGACATTTTGGATCCTTTTTACGGATCCGTTGTTGAGGAGTGAAAAGCGCATCCGAAAAAAGCGGATCTCTCTCTCTCTCTCCATTCATGTCTCCCGCGCCTCAACCCACTCATGTCTCCCGCGCCTCAACCCATTCATGTCTCCCGCGCCTCAATCCATTCATGTCTCCCCCGCCTGCCTGCGCCGCACAGCCAGGCCCGGCCGCACAGCCGAGCCCAGCCAGCCAGCCATCCATCCATCTCCCTGCAGCACCTCAACGCCCAGCCAGCCATCCATCCATCTCCCTGCAGCACCTCAACGCCCAGCCATCCATCCATCTCCCTGCAGCACCTCACCTGTCCAGCCGCCGATGCCCCGTCCATCAAGCCGTCGCCACTCGCCGCCGATGCCCTGTCCGTCCAGCCGCCACCGCTCGCCGCCCACTGCGCTTTTCGCATCCGCTTTCAGGATGCAAAGCGCAGCTGATACGTACCCGGAGTGTGGAGCGCTTTTGGACAGGTGCCAAAAGGGGACTCCATTATCTCCTATGGGCTTTCACCGCAATAAGAATTGACATGTCAATTCTCAAAGCGGATGCGAAAAGCGCAGTGCAGGAGAGCTCTTAAAAGCGCATTGCCGATCTCCCGTGAGAACAGCGATGCGCTTTTGCCATTGAACTCAATGTTAATCACACTGACAATTGTTAGATCCGTTTTGCGGATCCGTAAAACGGATCACAAAAACGTGTTGTGTACAAGCCCTTATACAAGCTGTACACTGACTACTTTACATTGTATCAAAGTGTCAGTGTTGACCCACGAAAAGCTATAATACAATATTTACAAAAATGTAAGAGGGGGTACTCACTTTTGTGAGACACTGTAGTTGTATTGCAGGAAAACATCCTCCTACCTTCCCTGGAATCCATCAATAAACAAGTAATTGATCAGCTGCTCTTATTACATTGTGTCTCTTTCTCAGTGACAGACTGGTTGTGTACTATGGTTCTGATTTGCTCATCAATAAACTAATGCCCCCAACATCCCTTTTCAAAAAAAGAAGATTTCCTGGCAATCCAGGATGTTTCTAACAGCAAAATGTAATGTACGTGATTTTAAAAAAATACCTGCAACCTTTATCATCGCAAAATTTAAAAAGCATTATTAAAACAGTATTCTCACCACATTGACTAGCTATGATAAGTACTATATTAGCAGAACATTCACACAAATACCATATCACCGGAACAGCTAACGTTTGTTGACAATTTTCAGTTAAGAGTTATTTCTCTATACTGCAGACAATTAAATAGACAGAAAAAAAATAACATAAATTCTAGATTTGCTATTAATCAAACTTTTGAATTATATTACAGTAACACTCTGGATACAGAGCCGGTACCTGGTGTTAGGATTGTCTGAAGGGACTGAAGTGCATGACAGGAATTTAAAGAAAAGAAGAGAGCAAAGGTTGACATGTTTGCGTCTGAACAATAGAGGAAGAATAAAATACTTCCAATTTTTCATTTTTGAACATATTTCTATATCACAATTAATGCCCTAAAGTTTCTTGTTGCTTTTTCCTTTTTGTGCATGACTATTGTGCTGTAGGCTCAGATTCCATATTAATACACAGTAATAGTCGAATGTACCAGTTCAAGGTAACATAAAACCTCTTCCTATATTCCTCCCTTTATCTAAATATGCTTTATTTATAAACAATTGCTATTTCATTAAATTTAATGGGACTTTTCTCAGATTTTATATGCACTGCATCATAGACCGGGCTTTTAATAGTAGAGTCGAAATGCGTACTAATAATTGTTTCCAAAAACATAAGCAAAATAAAATTGTTTTTTTGCTATTTATGAGTAAATTGCTTATTACTTAAATTTGTACAATATTTCCCTATTATGAGCCATTATGTCTGCCAGGAGGAGGCATTGAGAGTCGGGTATGCAGATTAAGCTCTATAAATGACCTCATTTAACATGGAAGTCGATAAATTCTGCACGCATGTTTGTGCCAAACAGATTACATAATCCTCCCTGAACTGTAATCAAACAATACTAGAAAGCTAATTGTAACATTGTAACTAGTTTAATACACCACAGCTCTATGTAGAGCAATATAAATCACATTTTTCTGCCAGAAAAAAAAATCTTAGCTAAATAAAAAAGAGAAACATTTTCATTATGTCCTACACATAATACATTGACATTTCAAAGTTTATTTAGGTTAATCTACAAAGCACTGGAGCAGTTGAGCAATAATAAATGACTTGCAGGAAGTCAAAAATAGCTAAAGCCAGGGCCGGATTATAAGGAGAGCACCCAGAGCATGTGCCACGGGGTCTACACTCCCCACTCTGGATTTTGCAATCCAGTTATTCAAATCATAGTCGGTGTGTAAGAACAATGGTCCTGAGGCAGAAGACACCTGAAGACGGCAGTGCTGGATGTTCAGGTTGGAAAGAGGGCAGCTAAATATATAAATGGTTATTTTGGGGGGGTTCCAATACAATGAAGAATGCCACATGCACGACAACCTCTCTTACGTGGCTACAACAAGAGGTTAGGGTCCTATAGATTCCCTTTTGCCAATCTGTTTTCACCAACCACAATCTGGCCCATATAAGTTAATAAAATTCACCTTTAAAAATGTTACCCCCCCCAATCATAGCCTTCTGTACTAGTCTATATGATGTCTTTTTGATATAATTTCATCTGACCACAGTTATGAAACATGGCATATTGCTGTAGATGGAGTGTCAAAGCATCATGATGAGGACTAAAATTCATGACACATGAAATCACAACATCACACTATGGTATGGAAAACATAAATGGGAATTCACCTTTCCTAGTGGCTCTGTTTCAGCAATGAGCTTCAGTACTGGAGTGCTTGTCAATGACATCACAATCATCAGCAGGTGATCCTACAGTCAGAGGTATCAGCGGTCATGTGCCGTTCAAACTGGAAGAGACCACTAAGGCCTGTGGGGTCACATAAAGAGTGAACTTGACGTCAGCCAAGAACAGCAGGACCAGAGGAATAGAGTGGGAAGAGAGCAGTTTGGAACGGTAACTATTTATTTCTGTTTTATCCCCTCCCCACCTTTTTTTTCACAACTGGACAACCTCTTTACATAGTAACATAACAGATAAGGTTGCAAAGAGACACAGTTTCATTGAGTCCAAACTATACCTCTACAATTGTTGATAGAGAGGAAGGCAAAAACCCATATGAAGCAGATACCAGTTGTCCATTACAAGGAGAAAAATTCCTTCCCAACTCCAAATAAGGCAATCAGAATAAATTCCTGGATCTACATCCTGTCTCCAGAATCTAGTCCCCATAACCTGTATTACTATATTTTTTCAATAAAGACATCTAAGCCCTTCTTGGTCAATTAATCCATTATTACAAGCTCTTGTGACAGTGAGTTCTATGGTCTCACTGCCTTAACAGCAAAGAATCCCCATCTGTGATGATGGTGAAACCTACTTTTCTCTACATTTAGAGGATACCCCTTGTCATTGTTACAGACAAAGATGCAAAAAGATCATGCAAGAGATTTGTGTACTGTCTTTTCACAAATTTGTACATGGTAATTAAAACGCCAATATGCCGTCTTTTTCCAAGCTGAATACGTTTTATAACCTGATATTGCAATCTAAAGTAGACAAGCAAATATATAGAAAAACTATGTTACAGTTTGCTTGCTTTAAACATAAATTATACATCATTTTGATGCTGACCAGATAATGTTGATAGTTCGGGATATACCAAGTTCTTGCTAATTAAACACTGTTGTTATCTTCTGGTAAACACGTCATGACAGTATTCTTCCACGGCCCCTATTATTTTATTACACTCTGTATATGATGTAACAAACATATTAAATTCTAATTAAACACTTAATGGAGCATATACAACTGTAGTCAATGCTAAAGCTTTTAACCATATTTACTCTATAAACCACCTGAACTGTTCTGCGGTGTGATATACTACAATACTATTAATAGTAATAATGTCATATTATGATTCTTTAGATATCAAAATTTGATTTTGAAATTGTCAGCTAAAGCCACACACATATAACAATTTAAAATCTCTTATAAATCAGTGCCACTATGAAAGAGGAGAAGGGAACCTGAACATTAGGTCTTAAAGTCTTTAAGGGGCACAAAACATTGGCATGACGCAATTGTATTATGTGGTTCTTGAATACCACTGTTGCCCTTTAAGGTGATGATAATTAGGCATTGCTGCTTGTGCATTTCATGTGTTAATATTTGGGCATTGTAAGGCAAAGTTATCCATGCACTGTATTGTAGTACTATTTTTATGGTGGTATTACTTGGAACTCTTCTTGACACTGTTCTTAACACACAGTGAATAAGCATTTAAGAAGAACCATTGATGGCAGGCTCAGACTGGAGAGCAAGGTGGGCCAGTGGGCCTCTAGGTCCAGTAAGCTTGAAGATGCCTTCCAGGGGTTTAAGGCAGAGAAAGATAGGCAGAAAATAAAATGTAGAGAGCAAGAGTCATGTACAGTACGAGTGATCATGTACAGTAGCTGCAGGGTGGGCCCCAAGAATCAACCTCACTAATGGACCCCAAGAGTTAATTCCACTGGTAAGCCCCAAAAATCATCTCCTCCAGGCACCACAATCTGACACTGATTGTTGGAGTTATGCTACTTTGGTTTTCTTGTCACTGTGCAATGCTGATCTTTCTAACATCCTGTTATATTCTATATTTTTTAACCTCTTTTCAAGAAAAGTATTATTGCCCACAGAACTTGATAGATCGTTATCTGGTCCTTATTTCAACTTAGGTCTCACATACAGGTTATAGTTAAAGGATCTGAACATATGTAACAAATACTGCAAATTAGGGGAACATGAATGGAAACTGTTTAGGTCTAAGACTTTCTTTGATGTCCATAGCAAACAATCAACTCCCCTTAGGCCCTGTTCACACGACGGATTTGGCCGCAGTTATGGCCATGGTTATGGTTATGGTTCAAACGCGGTTTCTGCCGCCAAAACTGCGGCCAAATCCCGCCTAGTTTATTAACGTGGTTTCCTATTGGAAACCGCGTTAATATTCACACGCCGCCGGTTTGGCCGCGGCTTTGGGGCCGTGGCCTTGCAGCGTGTGTGTGAGAACTCTCCTGTCAATTCTTGACAGGGAGTTCTCAGCGCGGCGGCCACGCGGTGTTGCCAAACCTCATCCTAACCTCGCGTCTCCCGACGCGGGTTTGTGGCGCGGGTGCTGGGCGTGGTTTCGCTGCGGGTGGTGCGTAGCTGGCCCGCGGCTCGGTTTTCCCCCTGCCTATTAATTTGCATGGGGGCAAACCCTCTCCGCAAGCCGCGCCCAAGGCCACGCCCCACCCGCGGCCAATCCCGTCGTGTGAACAGGGCCTTATACTTTTTCAGAGCACTATATGAAATAAAAGGGGAGTTCTGATTGGTTGCTAAGGGCAGAAAAGAAAGTCTTAGATCTAGACAATTTTCATACATGAGGCTCCAAGTGTTCATTTAAAGGTATCTTATGGTTAGACTCGAATCATGATGCAAACATCAGTTTCCAGTTTTGTGTCTTGAACTAGAATTTGTAGTAACACTTCTCTAAAATGTAGATATTTTAAACAATGATTATTGAGTGATAATGTAGCAGGATAACAAGTGCTATACAAAAAAAGTGAGAGAGAAAAAATGAGAAAGCTTTGCAACTTGACCCTGTAAACTCTCCAGTAATCTCTGCTCTGATCAGGATATTCCCCAATGAGTTCAGTCAGCATCTTGAAAACATCTTCCCTGGCACGCAAGCTTTGTCCATATGGAATAAAAGGCAGTGATCTGTCAGACACCCGGAGACATACAGTTATTCTTCTAAATTATTCCTACACAAGCTATGCCCTCCGCTGACCCTTCTCACTGTCTTTTCCAGTTCCATAATTTTCTCTATTTCCTGATCTTCAAATCTGGACATGAAATCTATAAAATTTCTGCCAGCCAGAAAAAATTACTTCACAAAAAAGCAAAACTTTCCTCCTTTCTCACTACATAAACTTTTATCTGTGTATGGTTGGAATACACCTGTAACAAAAAATAAAGTAGTTGAGAAATTGAAAACCGCAAGATGTTCATAAGGTTATATCAGTCACACTGTACTTAATTAATGTAGTAAAACGTGGTGCTCCAGACCTGCTTTTCTTGATTTAAGCCAAGAACAGAAGTCACAGCTAAAGTCAGCCATTCTAGAGTCTATTGAGAACTGTTATTCATTTGCATACAACAGTGCATGTTCACATCCTTAAGCCCTCTTCTTCTTTTTTTCCATTTCTATTGATTGTGCCTGTTACTCCTGTAGTCCCTGGTGTTAAAATCACATGTCAAAATATGGATTCTCTGTTTGATGTTGGGTAGACTGGGGTTTGGGGTCAAAGGAATCACATTGCATTCACCCTTCACATACTAAAATTCTCTAAACCATAATCTGTTTTATATTGGATAACATGGGGTGTGGGGTCAAAGGACTTCCCATTGTCATCACCCTTGACTCCTGCAAGTAGGTATGGAGGTTGCTGCAAAAGGACTTCCAGGTCACAGTCTGCAGAACAGGAACAAATTTATCGCAGTAGCACCGATGGAGCAGCAGAATGGTTGGAAATAGAACCAAAAGTCATCACTAGGAGACCCTGAATGCAAGAGCCTAGCATAAACTTTGAACAGAGGAGACAACCAGAAGTCAGCACCAGAACAAGAACAACAGGTACCAGGAAGAAAAAAGGATAAAGCAGGTGCCTAGTCAAGCTGTTTGATGATGGCTAGACCTGTGTAGAGGTCTAAGAAATCCTTTTGTCTTCACTCTCAACCAGTGTCGTACTGGGGTGCCTAGGGCCCACAGGTGGAGTTGGTTCTAGGGGCCATTTGAGCTGTTTCTGGTCCCACCGGTAGTTTATTTTAGGGGCCCGTCCTACAACTACTGTAAATGACTGTACATGCTTCCTACACCCTGCCTTTTGCTTTCTGCGTCTCTTTCTCTGCTTTTTTGCCTCTTCTGAGGATGTATATGCAATTAAAAAACAATTCCAGGTCTGCTATACTCAGGGGCCCACCGGGGGTTTCCCCTATTCCCCTGTGGGCCAGTCCAAGCCTGCTCTCAACCCCTGTAAGGAGGTATGGAAAGTGCTGCAGAAGGAGCAGTTACTGGAACAGTTACATATTGACAGCAGTAGTGGTGATGGGGCAGCAGCATGGTCAAAAACAGAGCCCAGAAGATCACATGGAATACAACAGCCCACAGAATAAACCAGGGAAATAGGAGGAAGCCAAAAGTCTGCACCAGAAGTAGAAGAAGAGACAACTATAAGGCTATGTCTATACTGCATAGTTTTACAATCGTATTTTCGGTGCTTTTAGGATTTTAGGATCATTCGTGCAGTCCCATAGACTACAATAGAAAAGATGAGCTGTAGTCTACGATCATCTTTCAGCGCCAACGTATTATACAACATGTTGTATAATACGCCAACGCTTTTAGTTTTCTTGATGTCTTCCCATACAGTACATTTGTATGGATGACGTCAAAAAAAGAGAAGTGACCGCGTTTTTGCGCAAAAGGTGACACAAACCGCGGTCGTGCTTCGGGAAAAAAAAAGTCCACTTTCAAGCGTTTTTTGTCCGATGCAGTGTAGCCATAGCCTAAGAATGAAGCAGGAGCACAGTCAATAACAAACTTTAGTTCAGGAGTCGGATTCAGATATATTGAATGAACACAAACCGGAACAGAATGTATCTTAAAGAGCTTTTATTTTTAAAAGTAAAATTAGGGTGCTGCAATAAAATTTAAAAAAAAAAACGATACTTTCCCACTCACCTCCCTTTCAGGAATGACACTGCCGGCCTCCTGCCCGGTTCTTCCACTGATTGTCTGCGGGGGTCATGTGCCATTTCCTGACGTCACTATTTACAGTACAAGTCAGAGCTCTGAGTTGTGACATCAGACAATGGCATATAATTGCTGCAGCCAATTAGTGGCTGTAGCGCTCACAAGGGGCATAAGTTAACAGAAGAACCAGGTAGGTGGCTGGCATTGTCCACAGTGGAGCGGAGGTGATTTTTGAGGTTAATATTAGGTATTTAATTACAGTAGCCCTATTCCACTTCTAGTTTTAAAATAAAAGCTGGACAACTCAGTTAACCAGAAACTGACCGCCCCTTGATTTCCAAACAGTTGACACCGAACTCTGCATGGCTGTTTTAAAATGTTTGTGCTGAGTGCACAGCTGAACACTAATTGTGCACCTGGTTGTTAAATCACCATCCCTGCCTTCCCAATCCTTATACATACAGATTAACAGGAAGCTTACCAGCTTCCTGCTTTCTGGCCTCAGTTGATCGCCAGGGCTCTGTAGTTGCAAATACTGTTTGGCCTTATCAGACCCAGATCAGCTCTGCTGTCATGTTGTATTTCACCTGTAACTGGGGCTAAAAAATAGAAAAAAAAATAAACTGACAACGCAAACCTTGACTTTTAGAATATGTTCACATGGCATATTGGGGCGCATACTGTATGAACTGCAATACACGGTGTGTTTTAGAAGTACGTGCTGTGCATTCACTTGCATTATCACTGTCCATTTCACTTGCATTATCAGTGGCGCATAAGCGCCGGGGGAGACGGGCGTAATTCATAGTTCTCTATGACCTTACATAAAAATGTAGCCATACATGTCACGTAAAAAAAAATGTAAGAAAAGTAGTAGAATAACCAAGTGTGAAAAACCGGCATGCACTAAAAAAATTAAAATGAGCCTGTCAAAAAGGGGGTCAGGTCATGAATTTAATTAGGAGACAAAACATAGCAGGATAATTATCCTTCAAATAGGACTAAAAGGCCTGTCATATTTAGGGATGCCAAGTGCCAGAGCAGTCAGAGCAGATGGGGTGCAGCCTAATTCAACAGGGCCACAAAGGTGATAAGAGCTAGAGCAGCAGAAGAAAACATGTCCAGTGGCTTATTATCCAGACATGGCCGCTCTCTGGGTCACTAAAACTAAGTGATGTAACATTAAGGTAATAGTAACATAGTAGATAAGGTTGGAAAGACACAGGTCCATCAAGTACTACCTATAACCCTACAGTGTTGATCCAGAAGGAGGCAAAAATCCATATGAGAAGGATACTAATTGTCCCATGAAAGAAGGAAAATTTCTTTAACTCCAAATTTGGCAATCAGAATAAATTCCTGGATCAATGTTCTGTCTCCAAAATCTAGTCCCCATAACCTTTATTATTGTTTTGTTTTTTTGTTTTTTTTTTTGGGGGGGGGTTAAATGCATGTTAATGAATCCACCATCACATCCTCTTGTGGCTCTGAGCTCCAAAGTCGTACTGCTCTTACAGTAAAGAATCATGTTTGCGATGATTAAGCCTTTTTTCCACTACACGTAGCAGATGCCCCCATTGTTACAGATCTAGGTGTGAAAAAATCAAGGCAATCCAGCATCTGGGTAGGAAGATAATGACCATAAAGTTGTGTGGAGACTTTAATGCTCTGTTACCTCTTTCTTCTATTCTCTGTTCCATGGAGGTTATTTGAATATTTACATTTCAGTGAAGAATTCAAAGGTGGTAAGTCACTACACACTTTTATGGTGCTCTCTCCCTAAGAAGAAACATTACCCCATTATTGCTACTTATAATTCTCTTAGCCAGTCAGAACTCGGCTCTGCACTGTAAATGGGCAAACACTCCGAAACATTTGTCTGCAGATGGGAGATTATCCATACAGAAGAGTTACTTACTTGGCTTAGCATTCCTGGTCATATTTCAAGGCTCCGTAATGGGTCATAGGTAACTTTGAGAAATGCTACTTCCAATTGGTAGTGCAAGAGTCTTTCCTCTCTTCTCTATAGCTTGTGTAAATACTTGCACCCAAGTGATAATAATAATCTTTATTTATGTAGCGCCAACATATTACACAGCACTTTACAATTTAGAGGATAGAAGTACAGATAAAAAACAAAGATTACATAGTTAAAAGCTACTTACAGATCAGACACAAGGTGTGAGGGTCCTACTCAGAAGAGCTTACAATCTATCATGGTGTATGGGTGAGACAAAGGGTGAGAAGTGCTTGGTTTACATATTGGTCCAGCCAGGGGCGTCGCTAGGTAGTTTTGTTCGGGGCACAAGCCCCGGACCAGACTCCCTGTGCCCCGAGTCTCAGAACGTCCGGTTCCAGGTCATTACTGTGACCTGTAGAGCCGACAAGCTATTGCACTGTCTGTGCGTCCCCTGGACGCTCATACAATTCAGAGCAGCAGCAGCTATGTGCAGGCAGCGAGGGGGAGGGCGACTGCTCGGGATGACGGGAGCTGAGGAGGGAGGAGGGGGCGCCGCCTGCTCACACTGTGAAGGGAGTCAGGAAGCAGCGCGCTGTCCAGCCGTGAGAGGTCTTCACCCCCTGCTGTGCTCCTATCTCGGGACCAGACCAGCAAGAAGTGAGTGAGGAGCCTCAGTGCCGAACAATAATTTTAAGTAGTGTAATAAGGGGGAGACAAAATAATGTTCATGAATGTGAACTGTACTGAATGTATGTGTATGTAAATGTGTATGTATGTGTTTGTATAGATGTCTGTGTGTATGTATAAATGTGTATACGTGTGTGTGTATGCTCTGTATGTGTGTGTGTGTATGCACTGTATGTGTGTGTATGCACTGTATGTGTGTGTATGTATGCCCTGTATGTGTATGTGTGTATGCCCTGTGTGTGTGTATGTATATTTGTGTATACACACACATATCCACAATATCACCTCATTCACATCACTAAAACATAATCCTGCCTGTGTGTCTGTTAGGCTATGTTCACACGGTGTATTGTGACGTGTACAGAACGTGCTGCAATACACTGTGTGCTTCAGGAGCTCGCGCTGATCAACACGTCTTCTCGAAGCACGGGGATGGGGGGTAACAGCCTGCCAGCCCCATAGACATGCATTGACATGTCACTTATCTCCCCGCGCATACAATACGATCGTATTGTACGCATGGGGAGAGGACGTGTAATCCATAGTTCTCTATGAGAGCTATGGATTACTGCAATTACGCCATGTGAACATACCCTTAGACATGTAAACTATGACCTGATGATGAATTATATTTGAATATAATTTTTTTATATCTGTCATTAGTCAGGGTTACGTATGATTTTAGCTGCTGCAGCCAGACTAAAGCTCTGTTCACACTGCGTAAACCGCGGGGCGCATTTCATGCTGTATTTGCGCTTCAATACGCCCGACATGCGTGCCGCAATTACTGTAATTCATAGTTCTCACAGAGCTATGAATTACATCTCATCTCTCCCGTGTGTACAATACACACATATTGCACAACGGGGGAGAGAAGTGACATCACTTACAGCACTGATAGTGGAAGTGAATGGACCGCCCCACCCCCCTCCACCCGTACCTGGAAATACATGCTGAACAGTATGTACTTCCAAAACACACGGTGTACTGCCCGAAAGGTCTGTTCACACAGCGCATGGTGGCACGGACGTGTGCGCACCGCTATACGCCTGCTCTTGGAAGTACGTGCTCTCCAGCGTGTAGTTTCAGCAGCGCTCCGGCCACCTCCCATCCATCTTCACTTTCCCACTGAATGAAGCGGCAGGTCACTTATTTTTACGGGCGGGTTCTGTGTGCAGGGAAAACAGGTAATCATAGCCCTCACTGCTATGATTTTACCGTATTTGTGGGGCGCACTTTAGGCGCATTACAGCAGTTATGCCCCACAAATACGCTGTGTATGATCACACGATGTAATGTTGGTCCGTACTTTGACGGGTAATTGCGCTTCAATGCACCTGAAGTACGGGCCGACATTATGGTAACTCATAGCTGTCACTGTGAGCAGCGATTACCTGTTCTGGGGAGAATAAATATTCGTGGGAGCTTCAGAGGAACGCACTGGCCACAGTTTTTTCTCTGTAAAAACACATGCCGCGGTTCATGGGGCGTAAAAAACACTGTGTGAAACCCGCCCTTCTGAGCAAAACACAACACAGGGCCCTAGCAACGCCCCTGGGTCCAGCCGTGTTTCATAAACATGGGGTGGTTTACATAAAAATTTAATGAACCTGCCACCCAGACCATACACATACACTCACTGGCCACTTTATTAGGTACACCATGCTTAGTAACGGGTTGGCCCCCTTTTGTCCCTTTAGAACTGCCTCAATTCTTCGTGGCATAGAATTCCACAAGGTGATGGCAAACGATGCTCAATTGGTACCAAGGGCCCAAAGGGGTGCCAAGAAAATATTCCCACACAGACAACCACCACCACCAGCCTGAACGTTGAGAAAAGGCAGGGATGGATCCATGCTTTCATGTTGTTGACGCCAAATTCTGACCTACCAATCCGAAGTCGCAGCATGAAATCGAGACTCATCAGATCAGGAACGTTATATTTACAATCATCTAATGTCCAAATTTCGATAGCTAGGCAAATTGGAGCCTCAATGTTTCCTGTTGTTATCTGAAAGGAGTGGCACCCGGAATGGTCTTCTGCTGCAGGATAGCCCATCTGGCCTCAAAGTTCGCAGTACTGTGGTTCAGAGATGCTCTTCTGCCTACCTTGTTTGTAACAGGTGCTATTTGAGTCACTGATTGCCTTTCTATCAGCTCGAACCAGTCTGGGCCCCTTCTCCTTTGACCTCTGGCAACAACAAGGCATTTCCGCCCACAGGACTGCCGCTCACTGGATGTTTTTTCTTTTTCGGACCATTCTCTGTAAACCCTAGAGATGGTTGTGCGTGAAAATCCCAGGAGATCACAGTTTCTGAAATACTCAGACCAGCCCTTCTTTCACCAACAACTATGCCACGTTCAAAGGCCTCAAAAACACCTTTCCTTTCCCATACTGATGCTCGGTTGAACTGCAGGGATTGTCTTGACATGTCTAAATGCCTAAATGCACGAGTTGCCGCCATGTGATTGGCTGGGTTAGAAAATAAGTTTTTAACGAGCAGTTGGACAGGTGTACCTAATAAAGTGGCCGGTGAGTGTATATATACAGATAAGTTCCTGTGAGTGCCCTAATGTAGGGAGTGACAGAAATGTGTGTGGCAGAAAATGGGGGGTTAGCAATTATTGATCTTGATAGACTTGCCTAAGAAGATGTATTCTTAGAGCATGCTTAAAACTATGAGGGTTATGAGTAAATCTGATTGTACAGGTTAGCATGTCCAATCACATGCCAAATCTTGGAGATGAGCATGGGAGGTTCGGATGATTGAGGCATGTAATCTAAGATCATCAGCAGAGCAGAAACCGGGTAGGCAGAGATGATTGAGGAGAGGTAAAGGGGTGCAGCGCTGTGGAGAGCTTTATCGGTGAGAGTAATTAGTTTCTGTTTTATTCTGTACTGAATACAGGGTAGAGGGATCAGTATAGCATTTGGAAAGAAAGATAAGCCTGGCTGCTGTATCCAGGACAGATTGGAGAGGAGATAGTTTACAGAGAGGGAGACCAATAAACAAGGAGTTACAGTAGTCAAGACAAGAAAGAATAAGAGCCACAATGAGAGTTTAAGTTGTTTCCACAGTGAGAATAGGACGGATTCTGGAGATGTTCTTGAGGTGCAGGTGACAGGAGTGGGCAAGGGATAGGATATATGGGGTGAAGGACAGATCAGAAGCTAGTATAACCCCAAGACAGCGGGCCTGTTGCCTAGGAATTATGGTGGTGCCACACACAGAGATAGAAATAGATTGTGTTGGTTGGTAGATGGCGGAATGACAAGAAGTTCAATTTTAGTGAGATTTAGTTTAGGATAGAGAGAGGACATGATATCAGAGACAGCAGACAGTTTGTCCAATAGGAGCTGAGTAGAGTGAAAAGAGGAGAGGACCTAGAACTGATCCCTGAGGAACCCCAACAGCAAGAGGCAGAGGAGAAGAAGTAGAACCTACAAATGAGACACTCAATGAGAGATCTCTGAGGTAGGATATGAACCAA
The DNA here is from genome assembly GCA_025379985.1 of Phyllomedusa bahiana. NCBI lineage: Eukaryota > Metazoa > Chordata > Amphibia > Anura > Hylidae > Phyllomedusa > Phyllomedusa bahiana. The sequence continues at coordinate 24,343 of JAODAL010029535.1, read as the reverse complement.
GAGAGAGCAGTGTCCTGGAGGTCAATGGCGCTGAGCATGCTGAGGAGACGATGGTGATCAACAGTTTCAAATGCTGCAAAGAGATTAGGAAAAAGCAACACCAAGTAGTTGTCCTGGAATTCAGCTGTCAGATCATTTGAAACTTTAGCTAGATCAGTTTCTGTGGAGGTGTCTTGATTGCAGAGGGTCGAGAAGAGAGTTAGCAGAGAGATAGTGGATTAGGCGTGAGTAGGCCAAGTGTTCCAAGAGTTTAGAGATGAAGGATTAGAGACTGGTCGGTAGTTGGTAGCACAGGATGGGTCCAGAGAGGTATTTTTTAGTAAAGGGGTTGTAACAGAATGTTTAAATATGGGTGCTGTTAGTGGTGAGAACAGACTAGAGAACATGTGCGAGGGGACAGGATGGGTATTACTTGTGAACTAAGATATGATGTTTTGCCGGATACTGTCTATTTTCTCTGTGAAGTGAATGGCCAGGTCTTCAACACAGAGGTCAGTGACTGGGGCCTGAGCTTCAGGCCTGAGGAGGGAGTGGAAGGTGTCCAACAGTTGTTTTGGGTTGTGTAATGTTGAGATAAGGTAGGTGATATATTCTTGTTTGGCCAGGTGAAGAGCTTTGTGGTTAGTTCTAAGCATGAATTTGTAACGGAGAAAGTCTACAATAGCTTTGACTTTCTCCACGGATGTTTAACAAACCTGGAACATCACTGCAGAAAGCGAGTTTGATGTGTGTGTCAAGGCTGTCGGCATCTGTTTCTGGTGGTATGGTCAGGAAGTGGTGCCAAAATGTCCAGGATGGTTGAGAGAGTTTCATTATAGTGTTTAACAGGCAGTTCAGGACAGGAAGTGGAGGCGATTGGGGAAAGTGGGGACTGTATGGTGTCTGTGAGTTCCTGAGTGTTGATGGAGCAGAGATTTCTGAATGTGTGATAGGCAGATGTGTCCAGAGAAGGTTGAGAATTAGAGATAGGGAAGGAGATAAGGTTATGATAGAGCACATTAAATGCTTTCACTCCCTGCTCACCTGGTCTCGAATTGGACTCTTCAGGCTATGGTGCACGGAGGCCTCTCTGGACCCACATAGTGTGACCAACACTCCCGTACCACATGAATTCTGTTATCTTTGGAATAAAATGACATCTTTATTTTGTCATATACAATTAGCCAGTAGTCAGTATTGCACCATCAGTAATAGTAGATGCGTTTTGGACACCAGTCCATTTTCGTTGCTCTCTCTTGATCAGAGAGCACACAAGGAGAATTAGTAAAGGTTAGACAGAAAGGCAGATTAAGCGAGTTCCTATCCTTGTGCGTGGGAGGATCTGAAAATTGAAGCGGATGAAGATATGGTCGTCAATAGGAATGTTGAAATCCTCCATGATGAGAGTGGGTATTTTATTAGAGAGGAAGTGAGACAGTCATGCAGCGAAATGTTCAAGAAACTGACGGGGTGAGCCGGGGCGTCTGTATACAACCGCCACTGTTATAGAAAATGCCCAAAAGTGTCTGTCGGTGTGGACCTCAATGGAGAGGAAAGTGAGGGAGAGTGCAGGAGGAATGACTTGATACGTGCATTGTGAGGAAGAAGTATTCCAACTCCTCCACCCTGCCTGTTCTCAGGGAGTTAGATGGGAACAGGTCAGGTTATGAACAGCAGTGAGTTTATTACAGACAGATCAAGAGTTTCATAGCACACATTTAAAAGGGACAAGAAAAGACATACACTGAATAGTACGCAGATTAGCGAGGTTTCTGTTGGAGCCTGAAGATTAGCAGTGAAGGAGGGTATGCCAATGTTAGGAGATATATCTCCTGCAGTGAGAAGCAGGAGAATAAAACGTGACAGCAGGTAGTTTAGTGATGTAAATGCACTATAATTCTTGTGGAAACCTGGCAGCAAATGTGGAACTACCCTGCACCACATGGGAACTGTAGTTTGTTCATTCTGGCAAATACATGAAATTCCTGAATACTTTGTAAGGGGTTGTAGTTATGCCTGTGTTAGCAGAATTAGCACACTGGGTTGCCATGGGAAACTAGAGAAAGGGTTGGCCTGGTTTTGGCAGAAAAATACTTAATAGTTTAGCTTGCAGGTAGACAGTTGGGTCTGTGAAGAGTCAGCAGGAGCTGGGCTGAGGAGAAGGGGGCCAGCTGGTGCTGAGGGGGATGAAGCTGCAGTTAGTGACAGTTAAGAGAGAGAGTTGACAGTTGTTTGGAACCAGTGTCTAAGCGGGGAGAGAAAGTGAGAAGTGAAAACCAGGAGGCGGAGGATTGCAGCCACCATGAGAGTTGGCAGATTTCTGTGGCCATTGATCCTGATATCCAGTGCCCAGAGGACATGTAAAGAGTTTGTGTTAAGCAGAAAAGTCCCCACTCTTAGTGGCCAGCAATATACGGGAGAAGACACCGATCCAGGGGACAGCATGGAAGATACAGCACGAAGCCTAAGGCACTGTAGCTCTGCAAGGTCGTTCCTTGGGGAGTAAAGTGACCTGTATAGAGGTCCCTTTGGTTAAGCCCATCTCCAGAGGAGATAACCAGGAAGAGAATACTAGAAAGGTCAGGCAGCGCAGTGAGATGGACATAAGGATAGTCCCTTGGTGTACTGTGAGTGTGTGCTGAAGCTGCAGGGTGTCGTGACACAAGGAAACTGTACGGAGTGAAAACAGTATTTAGAGCCGAGAGTAAAAGCTTTTTAACCCCCGATAAAAAGTGTTGTTTTAAATTATTATCGCTGCTGCACCACACGTCCCACTCCACACCTCTCCCCGAAATACAAAAAAACTCTTCTAAGGGTGGTTGCTATGGGCAACAGGCAGTCACATTTGGGCACAGCCATAGCCAACCTCAATCTTACAACTGGACAATCCTTTATAAATTCCGAATTTCCTTACTGGGTATTTAAAATTGAGTTTTCTAAACCAGACAGTCTTTTTGAGGACCTTTAGTACAAGGACATGTTCTTTAATGGTATAAAGTGGAAAAACAGAAATAAGAGATAAGGGGACTTAACTAAATAATTCAAATCTTTCTCCATTTCCCCCACTGCAAATGAAAATTTCTAATCTTAAAAATATGTAAAACTGGAGCACGCATCTCCATAAATTGATAATAAAAGTAAGCTATATCAGGCGTCTATGTAACTATAATACAATGACATCACTCATTAGTCCAATTAACAAAGACGAAATGTTCTCATTTCTTCTCTTAAGCGCAATTTAACTTGGCAATTATTTTATACATTAAACTTTTAGTGCCATGTAAAATCTGGATTTTATGTATGCCCATGCAGCCAGTGTTTTTACTTCTGAATTAATCTGTTTTAAAGTTAATTGCAATTGATCTAAATTATTAATGATGGATGATTGTAGTTTAGGGTGGTGTCAGGTGCAGATTAGCACATGATAAATGATCCTTCACTGTCCTAGAAAGCAACAGTATACAATCTGTAAAGAAGGATACAGCACAAGTTTGCAGTAACTTTTAAAAGATTATCTAATGAAGCTACTTACATCGCCATTCCTTAATATGTTATTATCTAAAACATTCCCTGATCTGATAGCCTGAAGACTTGGTCTGGCCCACTGGTGAACAGGAAATCCCCCTGGTGGGCCTCTGGGCACAGGCCTAAAGAAGAGAAAGAAAGGCAGAAAGCAAGAGTCATGTGCAGTCTTGTACCATAGCTGTAGGATGGGCCCAAAGCATCAACTCAATTTGTCAGATCCCAAACATCAACTCCATTGGTGGCCCCAAAAATCATCTCCTGGGCCCCAAGAATCAACTCTACTGTTGGGCCCAAAGAATCACTGCCACTTGTTTGTCCCAGGCACTCTAGTCTAACACTAAGAATGTGTGCTGCTGTTATGTGAAATTCATATTGTTTTTGCTTTTTTTATTATTGAGAAGGTTTCTTCACATTTACAGAAAACTTTCAGACAGTGAAAGTGACATTACTGGTGGGGAAGATAATGCTTTTCCTGATAATATATTAATAATAATAGTCTATCTATCATCAACATATTCTGCAGCACTTCACAATTCTGATGCAACATATACAAATCAAATCAGACATTGCAGAGTGGAACACTAACAATTCAAACAATAGGAGTGACGGCTCTGCTCACACTTACTTACAATCTGTGAGAAAATAGGGATGGCAAAGAAGGTAAAAGTACATGTTTTACACAGTGCTCCACCTTGTAAACATGAACCAGTCTCTCTTTTCTTCTGAAGTGTGGGTTTCATTCAGAGGCATAACTAGAGAAGGTTGAACCCCATAGCAAGCTTTTGGATGGGCCCACCCCTAAACCTCCTCACCCCCTGACCACGAAAATTTACCGGTACCTCTTAATCATAATCATGCAGTTACTAGATAATACAAGGAGCAAGTACTTCTCCATACATATCCCCATCATACTGCTACCAAATACATCCACTATACCAAGACCAACATTACCAATAACACTACTACATAAGGGCCCGATTATACCACCAGAACACGATCATAAATTACCACCACATAGTGACTCAATAAAACCCCTATACTATTACTGAATTAAGATCAGCATACACAGATCAACATTACCCCCATACAGTGACCAGCTAATGGTAGATACCAGTGTACACATGCTCTGCAGACTATATATTACCTCCATACAATGACCATATAGTGGTAGAAACCAGTGTACACATGCTCTGCAGACTGTATATTACCCCTATACAGTGACTATATAGTGATAGCTACCAGTGTACACAGGCTCTGCATACTGTATATTACCTCAATACAGTGACTATATAGTGGTGCATACCAGTGTACACAGGCTCTGTTGACGGTATATTACCATCATACCCCAGGTAGGCAGTAGTTAGGCCCCAGGTAGCTATGCAGTAGTTAGGCTTCAGTTAGGTAGATAGGTAAGCAGTAGTTAGGTCCCAGGTAGGTAGGCAGCAGTTAGGCCCTATGTAGCTGGGTAGGCAGTATTTAGGTCCCAGGTAGGTACTTAGTAGATGAGCTCCAAGTAGTAGGCCATAGTAGGTAGGTTACAGGTAGGTAGGTAGATTTGTCCAAGGTAGGCAGTAGGTCAATAGGTAGGACCCGATTAAATGAATAAAATAAATAAACGCACCTCTTCCTGTTCCCCCGACAAGTGGCAGGCTGGGCTTCTCCTGGTGACGTCATTGCGCCGCCTGCGTGATGACGCACAATAGACACCTAGTGCATCTAAGGCTTAGGGCCTTAGACCTACTAGGCAGAATAGTGGAACAAGGCGTCTGTGGCACTGTGCCTCAATAAGGAGCCACGCAACATCCGCCATGGCTGCTACAGTGGTTGTTACACCCCTGGTTTCATTGGTATAATTTTCAGATACCTGTAAATTTTTTAGCATTTTTTACTCTACTTTTGGGAAGGCAAAGTGCCAAACCCTCTCCCTGCACTCTCCCCAATTTTTTTTTTTTATGGTGCTTACCGTGCGGGATATACAGTATCTCACAAAAGTGAATATACCCCTCAAATTTTTGTAAATATTGTATTATATCTTTACATGGGACAACAATAAAGATATGAAACTTGGGGACTTCCGGTTCCGGCGCTGGCGCGTGGATGTGAGTGCTGAGAGCTCCCCATTACCCTCCTGCTCCGGCCCGCTCAATAGCCGTTCCGGCGGCGCTCACCGGCTCCCGTTAACTGCTCCGTGCATCTCTCAGCTTCGGTGCATGGGTGGATGGACAGGTACGTCCTTAGGAGCGGCAACAAAGACGCTTCCCCTCTGCCTGCCCGCACACATCGAGGAGACTCCAAGATGGCGGCTAGCCGCGCTGCGCTCGCTGAGGAGCGCGGACCCAGCGAGACTGCTGCATCGGCCCTGAATGCTGCGGCTGCCCTGAATAATACAGCTGCCCTAAGTGCCACAACAGCCCTAAATACTCCAGCCACGTTCTCCTGTGCTCCCTCAGATGGGGCTATACCTCCTCCCCTGCTGGACTACAAGTCTCTGATGTGCTGCACCGCAAGCTCTCATCATGTTATAAATCTCAAGATACGCTATATGATCGTGTAGAAGATCTTGAAAACCGCTCCCGTAGGAGCAATCTGCGGATACTGGGCCTCCCTGAAAGAATAAAGCAAGCAGATCTCCAGGAAATCTGTCAACTTGCCCTCCCCCCAAGGGCCCGGGGCCCATGGGCCCCGCAGCTGCAGGGCTGAGAGAGCACACCGCATTGGCCCTGAACCCCCTTCTGGGAATGTGAAAGGTGACCAACCGAGGAAAAGACCCCGCACTGTCATTGTTAAGTACCTTGATTACAATGACAAACAGGACATCCTCAGAGCGTACCGCAAACAGAAATCCCCTACACTTCTTGAGGGACACAAGATATTAATCTTCGAAGACTTCTCCACAGATGTCTCCAGACGCCGCCGAGCGTTCAGCAAAGTATGCTCCTTGTTGTTCTCCAAAAGGATTCGCTTCCAGATGATGTATCCGGCCACACTAAAGGTGCTTCTCCCGGATGCTGCCCGAAATACTACACTTCGCCGAGGGATGCAGAAGACGATCTACGGTTTCTTGATGGTCCTGGATCCTCGTCCCTGAGGTCATCCCCTAACAGCGAGAACGAGTCTGCCTCTTCTACTTCACGTCTCTCTTCCCCAAGAGAACAGATGTCTCCGAACTCTCGACGTCTTTCTGAGACCCCACGTCACTCTTCGACCTGAAACCCCCTTACAAGACTTTTCCGGTCTGTTACAATGATCGGGGGTCGTGAGTAATGTCTTGATATGAATGCCTACAGTTTGCTGTTGAACCTTGCATAATTTAACCCTCTATGCAGTTGTCTGGCCTACCACTGATGGGCCGTATAACTTTAAATGTTGTGGTCCTTCCACTCCATTTAATCAATTTCAGCGCGTGGACACATGCGGCTCCTTTTGAAACTCTGAAATTCGGTTCTGAAATGTTTCTAGAGTGCATCCTCCTACATATCTAATGGCCCATGGATACAAGGGTCAAATCTTTTTCTTAGAGACTTGCACCTACTTACTTGTTGGTCCAAATGGTTAACCTGCAGCTGATTTCTATACTTAGGGAGTTACAAAAAATTATAAGAATCTCTTTTGCTTCTTTTTTCTTGGCGGGAGGTTTGGCGCAGATTTGGATGTTAATTCTCTTGCCCTCTTCAAATCACATCCCTCGCGCCAGAAAAAAGCGAAGTGCTACTACGCAGATAGAGATCCCGAGAGGTTTTAGTCCCTGGATCTCTGTGTGCCTTAACATTCACTGTTTATTTATATTTTATTTTTATTTATATTTTAATTTTAATTTCCCTTCAAACCTACATAAATTGTTTGTGGGTTCCTGATTCTTTAACCTTCTTGGTTTGAGTCTAACATCGAGCTTCTATACCCCCCTCTCCCACTGCTAGAACCACACGTTCTTCCCTTTTAGGCCTCCCTAAATAATCTCATCCGTTCCTTATGAGGGTCATCACATGGAACATAAAGGGGCTCCGCTCCCCAAATAAGTGGATCAAAATTTTACGCCATTTGAAGAAATTGCGCCCTGACATTGTCTTCCTTCAGGAGACCCACCTCAGTGAGGAAGACCTTTTTCGAATGCGGATATTGTGGGTTGGAGGGGTTTTTGGCTCCACAGCGATGGGCGGTAAAGCAGGTGTTATCCACCCTGGTCCATAAGAATTTTCCTCTGCAAGTCATCTCTCACGACTCTGACCGGGAGGGCAGATGGTCGCACCTGAAAATCTCCTACAATGGTAACCTTATTAGCCTGCTTAACGTCTATGGCCCTAATACTCTCAGCAGAACCTTTTTTGTAGCTCTGGCAAGCAAAATTCAAAAGGACTCTGCTACTTCCACAATCATAGGAGGGGACATTAATGTGGTCCTAGATGAAATGCTAGACAGGAAGAGGGACCCTCCGCGAAACTCCCCTAGCTGCTCCCACCACGTGACACACCCCTGGGGTCCTTCAACATTTTCTGACCTCAACAGGGCCAGAGAGGGGCTGGAGAGACCTTCACCCGGACAGTAGAGAGTTCTCATTTTTCTCTCATTCCCAACTGTTTTGGTCTCGTTTAGATTATATATTAGTATCCCATGATGTTCAAAGAAAAGTGGTTACCTCCGAGATCCTAGATCTGCTCATCTCGGATCATTCGCCTGTGTTGATGGAGGTGGCTGATGCTTTCCCCAGGGGGTCTAACTACATTTGGAGCTTTCCCACCTACATGACCAAAACTGAGGCATTTGCCGACGTAATACGAGGATGGTGGCTAGAGTTTGCGTCCACTAATGAGCAACATTTGGCTGACGCCTCTCTTTTTTGGGCCACGGCCAAATCAGTTCTCAGGGGCAGACTAGTAGCCTACACTTCCTCCTACAGGCATAAAATGGATGAGGAGTACGAGAAGGCGACGGAGGAGGTGAGGAAGGCTTATGCAAAGTTTCTCTCTAATTCCTCGGAAGACACTAGACGGGGCTGGGAAAACGGCAAGAGAATCTTTGACCTGTGGTTAGGCCGCAGAGAGGAGGTTCAGCGTGCCCTCTTGAAGTCCACCTTATTCCGATATGGTAACAAAGCGGGGAAATTGATGTCTAGACTGCTCCAGAGTAGTTACACCCCTTCCCATATTACTTCCATCCGCACTCCCGGGGGCCAGATCACGTCTGATCCCTATCTGATAAATGATTCTCTTAAAACATTCTATGAACAGTTATACTCCCCTGACCCGGGCTCATCCCATGCTAGGTCAGCAGATAGTAAAAAATTCCTGGCCTCGACTTCCCTCCCTAGGCTATCCCCCGAACAGTTAGAAGGCCTTAATGCCGAGATCACTCCCCAAGAGGTACAATCAGCCATCCGACAATTAGCCAATGGAAAGGCCCCAGGACTCGAAGGTTTCTCCAGAGATATTTACAAGATCCTGGTAGAACCTTTAACCCCCGTGTTGACTGAGTACTTTAATCAGATAATCAGGGAGGGTAACGTCCATCCTGAGTCCAAAAATGCCTACATAACGGTCATCCCAAAAAAAGGGAAGGACCCCCTTCTACCTTCCTCGTACCGCCCAATCTCGTTGATAGACACAGACCAGAAACTTCTCACCAAAATCATGGCTGATAGGCTAGCTGTCCTGCTCCCTCTCCTGATTGGCCCTGCCCAGAGGGGTTTTATTAAGGGACGTGCAGCAGTAGGAAATCTCAGAAAGGTTCTGACGGTGCTGGAAACAGTGAAAGGATCCTCCCATCCCATCGGACACCCTGTCATGATTGCGATTGATGCTGAAAAAGCATTTGACAATGTCTGGTGGGATTGGCTGTGGTTGGTCCTCGATCGTATGGGGATAGGAGGCAATTTAAAAAATCTACTGTCAGCTATTTATAGCGACCCCACTGCGCAAGTTCATACCACAGAGATTTTCCCTTCATAAAGGGACTCGTCAGGGGTGTCCCCTATCCCCTCTTTTATTTGATATTGCCTTAGAGCCCCTAGCGCGTTACTTAGAAGAATCAGATCTTTTCACAGGTATTAATGTAGGGAGGGAACAGGTGAAATTAGCTCTCTTCGCTGACGACCTCCTCCTCTTTTTGTCCGACCCGATTACACATCTCCCAAAAATCCTTTCCTTTCTCGAGGGCTTTGGAAGGTACTCTGGATATAAAATAAACGCCTCTAAAAGCGAGTTACTAGAAATTGGTTCCCCTCTTCCAAAAGCTACCTGGAGCAGTCTGGGGTTAGGCATCACGCCTGTAAATTCCCACATCACATACTTGGGAATAAAAATTGGTAAGGATCCCCACACTATTAACAACCTGAATTTTCCCCCTCTGCTTGCAAAAATCTCCAATGACCTCCGCAGATGGCATGGCCTCCCCCTCTCTTTAGCAGGACGCTGCCATGCAATCAAAATGATATGCTTTCCAAAGCTTTTGTACCCCCTCCAAACTCTTCCCCTATTGCTGAAGCATACGGGCTCCACTCCTCTTTCTCCCGCTTCCTCTGGGCGGGGAAAAGACCCTGGATAGCTATTAGTAAATTAATGCTCCCGGTCAGCGTGGGAGGTCTAAACCTCCCTAATGTCAGATACTACAATTTGGCGTGCATTACTAGACACGTCCTAGATTGGCTCAGAGAGACCAGTCGATACTCAAATCTTGACTTAGAAAAGAATTTGATGCACCCGTGGCAACCCCAGGCCCTCCTTCATACCAAACACTCGATGATCCCTCCGGGGATAAGGAGCTCCCTATTGCTTAAAGACACGATAGCAACTTGGAAGCATATTCGCAAATTGCTTCAGTTACCATACCAGATGTCTAAGAGGCTCCCACTGTGGGATTTACCAGAATTCCCTCAAGGCAGGGACAACCCCATGTTTAAGCTGTGGAGGGAGAAGGGAGTGATGTATGCGGAACAGCTAATACATATGGAAGAGAAAAGGTGGTTGACCCCTTCTGAACAGAAGTAAATTCTCGCTCCCAGTGGTTCATATGTTCCCGGCATTCCAGATACTCTCATTTTGTAAAGCCAGACTGAGAAACCTTTCTAAACTCTGTTCACCGAATGGTTTCGACTCCTTGTTGAAGTGTCACGATTCGTTTTTTTCTCTCGCATTTACAGCATCTTGAGAGAATGCGACTGGGGGAGGGGTTATGGCTCACCTTTTGATAAATGGGGACGTAAATTGGGAGACCAGGAGCTACCTGACAAAATCCTGACGGGCCTTCATAAGGTCCGCAAGGCGGTGATTTGTGAGACATGGAGGGAGACTCATTTTAAAATCCTACACAACGCATACTATGGCTTTAATCTCCCCCCCACGCGCAACTGTCCTGATAGACAGCAGTACTGCCCCAAATGTCGTGTCCCAGCCACGACCATGTGGCATGGAATTTGGCAATGCCCCTTCACGCAACTTTTCTGGGATCGGTTTGTCAAGTATGTCTGGAATCATTGGCGCATTAAACTAACCAAGAGTTATGAGCTATTAATCTTCCACTACACTAGACCCCCGGACGTTGCTGAAACTGGAAGTGTGGGCTCCATTCCCAGTATTGTCCACATAGCTATCCTGGTGGCCAAAACGTTGCCCCCTACTTCATTGGCTTAAGCCCCAGATACCCCCTGTTTCTTTACTCGAGGACAACTTGAGGCAGTATCTAGTGGCGGACAAATTGGAAACGGAATGTCACAAAGAACTTCGTACTGAGGGGTTCTTTAGGAAATGGAAACCATTCATCCTCTCACATTTCTCCAGGGACGAGATAGCCAAATTGATGTCCTCTTTTCGCTACACTGGTTGGTACGCGAGGGAGGCCATGAAGGGCACCTTGGGCGTCCTTGAATCAAGATGACCTCCCCTTCTCACCCCCTCCCCTGATTTTGGCCTCCCCTCGCCTTTTCCGTTTTCTTCCAGTGGGTGTGAAAACCCAGACCCACAACTGTCAGACTCATTTAAACAAAAACCAGATCTAGATTTTTATTTTTCGTTAGTTACCTTTTTTATTGTTTTTGTTTGTTGATTTATACTTTTACCACCATACTCCTGAAAGGGTACCTTTCTTAACACTGTTTTAGGTGAAATGACAGATTATTTTTGTTAAGATATCTTCATTTATTATTGTAATGAGTGTGTCGTGTCAGATCCTCTATGACTCTCTTCATGCTAAAATGCTAATATAGCAGTGTTATTAGAGATGGGCGAATTGATTCTAACGAATTGGACTTCGTTTAGAATTTCAAGAAAACTTTGGTTCTGAACGAAGTCGAAGTTTGGGGTACTTCGGGTGAACGAAGTGTGCTTTCATTGATAAAATGGCTGCGAGCACATGGCGTTACATGGGGGAACTCTGGGAGGAAGAAGGGCATAACCTGCATGACATGTGCAGAGATGAAGCCAATCAGAGACCGGCGGGATTCTGTGACGTCACCGCACTATATAAGTCCGGGCGCCATGCTGGGAGCTTACCCTCCTCTCACTGTACTGACTAGGGAAGGTGCTGCTGCGGCTGATAGCTCTTACTGAAGAACTGATTTTTATACAGCGATTTTTGTGGGGTGTCTCAGCTTGTCTCAGAGACTGCTTCTCTTAACGTTCTATTTCTGATTTTTTTTTGGGTATTGGATCTGAAATCCAGTGTGCGTCCACTGCAGCTGCATATACATTTAAATCCTATCTGCTCACAGCACATTGAATATCCAAGGGGGATCTAAGCCAGTTCCTGTTGTATTCATTTAAAGAAACAGCGTTTTTTACAATACAAATACCACTTCATTTTTGGCTGCTCAATTCTTTGGCGCAATTTACATCCAGGGGTTAATTAAGCGTTGTTTTTCAGCTGTGGTGACTCCAAGAAACCGTCATTTTCACCGCCAAAATATATACATTTTTCCTGTAGCCTAATTCACAAGCAAAGGTTAATTACAATTGTATCTCTTGTTGTGTGGCGTAAAAAACACCGCATTGTAACACGCTACAAAGCTAGTAGTTTGTTGTGGCTCAATTCTTTGCCGCAATTTACATCCAAGGGTTAATTAAGCGTTGTTTTTCAGCTGTGGTGACTCCAAGAAACCGTCATTTTCACTGCCAAAATATATACATTTTTCCTGTAGCCTAATTCACAAGCAAAGGTTAATTACAATTTTATCTCTTGTTGTGTAGCGTAAAAAACACGGCATTGTAACACGCTACAAAGCTAGTAGTTTGTGGTGGCTCAATTCTTTGGCGCAATTTACATCCAAGGGTTAACTAAGTATTTTTCTGCAGTTGCACTCAGTAAAAGAAACTTTCTTTTTCACCGCCACAGAAGAAATTCTGTAGCATAATTCATATCCGAAGGTTAATTAAGCCTTTACATTCAGTAAAATACACAGAGTTTTTAAACGGCACATACAAGTCAATTTTTCCTGGCCATTTGTGGAGCGCAATTTATATCCAAGGGTTACCCAAGCTTGTTACTGGGTTCATTTGGAGTCAAATACAGGGTGTATATTTATCATATACAGATATCTTCATCAAACAGTGTCTGTACATTTTAGAACAAACAGTATGTCAGACAGAGAGGTGGCAGGCTCTTCACCTGCGAGTGGCAGTGGCACAAACATTCCTGGAACAGGCCCAGGTCGCAGCACAGCAAGGGGACGTCGCAGCAGGGGTCATTCGGTGAGGCCAGAACTGCCGCTGTCATCTAGCGGCCGTGTGTTGTTCAGCAACCCAAGGGTTCTTGATTGGTTGACTAGGTCATCCACTTCCTCCCAGATGACATCTGACAACCCCAGCCAAGAGTCGGTGGGAACGTCAGACACAACCCTTAGTTGGCATAGCCCGGGAGCGGGTCAGCAGCCCTCACCTGTCCTCAACCAGCCTCTGTCCCATCCGGTTCCCTCAGCCAGAGATCTACTATGTGGTCTTTGCTCAGCGCCACTATATAGCGAAGATGAACAATTTGAGGAGGGCAGTCAGCAGCTACTTGGCAGCGAAGAAATGGGGCCAATATCCCCTGCTTCTTGCAGTAGGCGGCAAAGTATAGATGTTGAGAGTGGCATGGGAGGTCATGTTGTGAGGGTCAGCCTCTGCATACCAAGACCGGTGATGAGGACAGCAGTGACGATGAAACACAAATAGATGATGATGTAGCCGACCGCACTTGGGAGCTGGGTGAGGCAAGGGCTTCATCATCGTCAGGAGAAGAGGGCGTCAGCTTGCGCGTCAGGCAGCGGCGCAGCCAGCAAGTGGGTCATGTGGCCGTGAGTCAGCAGGATAGCAGCAGTGTGAGGTCAGGAGCCAAGCGGCCACGGGGTAAAAAACCCGCTTCGCAGGTCCAAGAAAGTAGCGGCACAGGGGCTCAGCGAGGCAGCGGCGGCAGTAGTCACTCAGTGCGGAGCGTTGGCGGTAAAATCCGATACTCGGCGGTGTGGCAGTTCTTTGCTAAGACACCGGAGGAGCCGAATATGGGTATATGTAGAATCTGTAAGCAGAAAGTGAAGCGTGGCCAGGGAGCTAACATTGGCACCACGGCCCTGCGTCAACACATGCAGTGTCACCATCCAGTGGCCTGTGAGAAACGTGGCTCGGATGTGGTGGTCCATCCTGCCGCCGAAGCAGCAGCAGCAGCGCCCAGTGGCACACATGCCATTGCAGCCAGTCAAGGCTCCACCACCTCTGCAGAAGGGAGCTGTTTCTCTTTGACATCATCTCCCGGTCCAGATGCTCCTGCTCCTGCTACTCATGGTGCCAGCAGTCGTTCAGCGAGGCGATTGCAAAGAGACAACAGTATGCAACCAACCATCCTAAGGTCCAGAAGCTGACCATACTCCTGTCCAAGTTGTTGGTGCTGCAGTCCCTCCCTTTCCAAATGGTGGACTCTGTACCGTTCGGGAGAACAAATTTGGCTTGTGCCGAGCCGAGATGGAGAGTTCCAAGCCGTCATTTCTTTTCCAAAAAAGGGAGTACCAGCACTCATAAATATGTAGAACAGAAGGTGGGCCATCCTTAGCTTATCGGTTTTGTTCCAAGGGGCACGGCAGCACGGACGTCGGAGCTGTAACTAAAGGTCAGGGCCAGTACATGTCCCCTTTTCGGCCCACTGGGTGAATGTGCTTCCGGCCCAGGCACACCAACAACTTGGACAGGAGACGCCGCTTTCTCCTCCACGTTGTCAAACTGCGGCTCCTGCGCCAATGTCCGCCTCCTCTTCCTCCACCACCACCAAAGCGGTGTCACGCAGTTCTACACCTGGCTTGCCTCGGCGAACGAAGTCACACAGGGGAGTAACTGCTCCGTGTCATGCAGCAAGAAATCGATGTGTGGCTTTCTCCATGCCAACTGCAATCGGAACCATGGTGACGGACAATGGAAGGAACATGGTGTCCGCGCTGCACCGAGGAGGGATGGTCCATGCGCCCTGCATGGCGCAATGTTAAATCTGGTTGTGAAAAGGTTCCTGAAGTCTTCCACTGATCTTCAGAAGTTTTCTGAAAATGGCCAGGAAATGTGCATGCACTTCATCCATTCCTACAAAGCCGGAACACCCCCCTCGAGTTGCAGCGGCAGAATGGCTCCCCCAACACACTCTGATATGCGAGTTTCACCGTTGGAATTCCAGCCTGCACATTTTGGGAAAACGACTGTATGAACAGAAAAAGGCCCATTAACGATTTTTGATGATCCAGGCGGACAGGATTTACTCCCCTGTGTAACTTTGTTCAGCCAGTGGCAGCTCATGCGTGACACCTGCCGTTTGTTGAGGCCATTCGAGGAGGCCACGTTTTTTGTCAGTCGCCAGGACTACGGGATGAATAACGTCATTCCACTGCTTCATGTCCTGGAACAGATGCTGAAAAAATCTGTCTGGGAAAGGGTGGAGACGTGGGAGGCAGCCGAGCAGCAGGCGGGGAGGATTTGGCAGGCCCCTGAACCAAAAGGGGTTTTTGCTATTGGACAGAAAAACCTCAAAGTTAGGGATCCCCGGACCAATTGGGCTGCCAAATGGGGTGGCCGCCACTCCGAAGGTTTGCCGGGGGGTTCCAGGCCCAGTATTTGCTCAGGCGGGGTATTTGGGGGGGCCACTTTACCCCAAGAGAAACCCGCTAGTCACACGGGAAGTGCGGAAACGAATGACCTTTGTCCAAGATGAATCAGGCGTGGATCGGCCAGGATTTCCACACACCAATGCCCTTTTGGCGTCAACTACATCAGCCATGACGCCTCACCCAAACTGTGGGGAAAAAAGTCTGGGTTCAAACTACCTGCCTCAGTACTATTCTGATGCGGGCCCCCCCCTGATGCCACACATCTTTCTGACAGTTTCTCCATCTGCCACCAACCATCTTTACCAGGGACTGGTATTGCCACCCACCTCCACACTCTGTCCTTGTGCCACTGTCTGACCTCATGCTGCTGCTGTGGCTGCTGCCGTGACCTCCACACTGTGTCATTGTGCCACTCTTGACCTCTTGCTGTTGCTCCTGCCGCCGTCACCTCCACTCTCTGTTATTGTGCCACTCTGTGGCCTACTCCAGTTTTTGCCACCTCCAGACTGTGGTTGTGCCACTTTCTGACCTCATGTTGCTGCTGTGGCTGCTGCCGTGACCTAGACACTGTGTCATTGTGCCCCACTCTGTGGCCTATTCCTGTTTTTGCCACTCCAAAAATGTCATTTTTTCCCACAGTCTGACCTCATGCTGCTGCTGCCGTGACCTGCACACTGTGTCAATGTGCCACTGTCTGAACTCATGCTGCTGCTGTGGCTGCTGCCGTGACCTACACATGTCATTGTGCCACTGTGACCTCATGCTGCTGCTGTGGCTGATGCCGTGACCTACACACTCTGTCATTGTGCCACTGTCTGACCTCATGCTGCTGCTGTGGCTGCTGCCGTGACCTACACACTGTGTGATTGTGCGACTGTCTGATCTCATGCTACTGCTGTGGCTGCTGCCGTGACCTACACACTGTGTCATTGTCCCACTCTTTGGCCTACTCCTGTTTTTTCCACCTCCAGAATGTCATTTGTGCCACTGTTCCTGGAAAACCTTTCCATGCTGCTGCTGTGGCTGCTGCCGTGACCTACACCTGTGTCATTTGTGCCCACTGTCTGACCTCCATTTTCTGCTTGGGTGTGGCTGCTGCCTGACCTACACACTGTCATTTTTGCCACTGTTTGATCCTCATGCTACTGCTGTGGCTGTGCCGTGACCTAAACCCCACTCTGTCCATTGTTTTTTCCCCCACTGTCTGACCTCATGCTGCTGCTGTGGCTGCTGCCGTGACCTACACCCCTGTGTCATTTGTGGCCACTGTCTGGGATTTAAAAAATTCCCTTTTTTCATTGGGCCCCACTTGGCTGGGGGCTTTTCCCTGCCGGTGACCTAAACAAAAAACCATGAGTCATTGTCCCACTCTTTTTTGGGCCCCTACTCCTTGGTTTTTGCCAACACCCCTTTCCGGTAATTCAATTGTAGCCACTGTCTTTACCCATGCTGTGCTGGGGGGCCCTTTTCTGCCCGTACCTTTAAAACCACTTGTGTTTTATGTGGCACTTTTTTTTTGTTTTTGACCTCATGTGGTGCTTTTTGCTGTGCATTTTGCCGTTGACCTACACACTGTCATTGTGCCACTGTCTGACCTCATGCTGCTGCTGTGGCTGATGCCGTGACCTACACACTCTGTCTTGTTTCTCTGTCTGACCTCATGCTGCTGCTGTGGCTGCTGCCGTGACCTCCACACTGGATCATTGTCCCACTCTGTGGCCTACTCTGTTTTTTCACCTCCAGAATGTCATTGTGCCACTGTCTGACCTCATGCTGCTGCTGTGGCTGCTGCCGTGACCTACACACTCTGTCATTGTGCCACTCTGTGGCCCCATTCCTGTTTTGCCACCCGAATGTCATTGTGCCATGTCTGACCTCATTGCTGCTGCTGTGGCTGCTGCCGTGACCTCCACCACTGTGTCATTGTCCCACCCTGTGGCCCACTCCTTTTTTTTGCCACCTCCAGAATGTCATTGTGCCACTGTCTGACCTCATGCTGCTGCTGTGGCTGCTGCCGTAACCTACACACTGTGTCATTGTGCCCCTGTCTGACCTCATGCTGCTGCTGCTGCCGTGACCTACACAATGTGTCATTGTGACACTGTCCCGACCTCATGCTGCTCTGTGGCTGCTGCCCTGACCCACACACTGTCATTGTGCCACTGTCTGACCTCATGCTGCTGCTGTGGCTGATGCCGTGACCCACACACTCTGTCATTGTGCCCCTGTCTGACCTCATGCTGCTGCTGTGGCTGCTGCCGTGACCTACACACTGTGCCATTGTCCCACTCTGTGGCCTACTCCGTTTTGCCCCCTCCAGAATGTTTATTGTGCCCCTGCTTTACCTTGCTGCTGCTGTGCTGCTGCCGTGACCCACACTGTGTTATTGTGCCACTGTCTGACCTCATGCTGCTGCTGTGGCTGCTGCCGTGACCTACACACTCTGTCATTGTGCCACTGTCTACCTCAAAGCTGCTGCTTGGCTGTTTCCGTGACCTACACCCCTGTGTCATTGTCCCACTCTGTGGCCTACTCCTGTTTTTTCCACCTCCAGAATGTCATTGTGCCCCTGTCTGACCTCATGACTGGCTATGGCTGCTGCCGTGACCTACACACTCTGTCATTGTGCCAACTGTGGCCTTATTCCTGTTTTTGCCAAACCTCCAGAATGTCATTGTGCCACTGTTGACCTCATGCTGCTGCTGTGGCTGCTGCCGAAAACCCCCACACTGTGTCATTGTCCCCCTCTGTGTCCTACTCCTGTTTTTGCCACCTCCAGAATTCATTGTGCCCCTGTTGACCTCATGTGCTTTCTGTGGCTGCTGCCGTGACCTACCACACTCTGTATTGTGCCACGTCTGACCTTTATGCTGCTGCTGTGGCTGCTGCCCTGACCCACACACTGTGTCATTGTGCCACTGTCTGACCTCATGCTGCTGCTGGGGCTGCTGCCGTGACCTACACACTGTCATTGTGCCACTGTCTGACCTCATGCTGCTGCTGTGGCTGCTGCCGTAACCTAACACACTGTGTCATTGTGCCACTCTGTGACTACTCCTGTTTTTGCCACCTCAGAATTCATTGTGCCACTGTCTGACCTCATGCTGCTGTGGCTGCCGCACGTCACCTCCACACTCTGTCACTGATGTTGCCACCTGAGCCCCCAGCTTGTTTTTTTCCCGCTGTCGCTGCCATGGGCTTTATCAAAGGGTACATTTTCCTTCAGTTTTTTGGTCAGTTTTGCCTCTTAAGTGCCCAGGGAATTTTATAGTGAAGCGATTCTAAAAGCAGCGGCAGTCATCTGGTTGTCATACTAAAACACACATTGTATGAAGACCAAACCAAGCTCCCTCTGCATATTTAAGCATGGCACACCGTTCTACAGCACCCTGCAGGCTCTGTGCAGCCTGGAAATAGCTGTTTTTTAACGTGATTCATCCCGAAGTAATTCGGAGCAAAGTTATTTTTTGCCGAGAAATCCGGCGAAGTGAACTAGCCGAATTTCGGGAAATTCGCCCATCTCTACTTGTTATTCATATGTTATCTTTCATGTATGGCATATATATATTTTCATTATTTTCTCTTTCTCTGAAAAATCCAAGAAAATATGTTTAAAAAAAAAAAAATATGAAACTTTGATACAATGTAAAGTAGTCTGTTTACAGCTTGCATTTCTGTATAAATTTGGTGTGCCCTCAAAATTTCTCTATCTATCATACATGAAAAAAACTTTGAGATTCTTAGTTCACACGTTTTGATCAAAAAATGGTTCCATGTATTGTATAGGCCTCAAAATAACTCAACACACAACCATCAACGTCTAAGTCTCTGGAAAAAGTGAGTACACCCCTTAGTGAAAATGGACAAATTGTGCCCATTATTTTCCAGCACCGCCTTAACTTTCTTGGTCATGGAGTTCACTAGAGCTTCACAGTTTGCAGCCACTGGAATCCTCTTCCATTCCTCCATGCCGACATTATGGAGCTTTTGGATGTTAGAGCTCCTCCACCTTTCGTTTGAGGATGCCGCACAGATGCTCAATAGGGTTTAGGTCTGGAGACATGTTTGGTCAATCCAGCACCTATATGTCCTGTTAATAGGTGGTGGGGACCCATCTCATTTGACTATGGTGCCCTATGAATTCTGATACCCTTGTCTACTGTGTAGGGGGAGACATCATAGCAGCTAGCTTTCTACTCTGGAGCTGACTTCAGGGAAAACTGACCATTTTTAATGCGCGTGAAACAGGGAGATTACTGAACTGAGCAAGAAACCTATTGTGACTGTTGTGTGAGTGTTACCCTTCATAAAGACTAACATGAAGTAGTGGGATATACAGTATACTTTGTTGTGTTTACAGCGTAATGTGAATTTATTTGCTGGAGGCACTTTCCTGAGATGCTTCTGTGAAATGTGACCATATGGTACTGTCTTAAGTTGCTGTATTTTATATTTTCTGGGTGGTTGGTAAGAACACGGTTTCTATATATAGTCAGGTGGAGGCCTGCAGTTGAAGCACTGTGGACATAGGTGACTGGTGTCTAAGAGGACATGTGCTTAAGTTGTGGGTTAGTCTGCAGCTTCACATTAATAAGCTGTTCCACCCACTGTGATGTATTTGACACGTATTAGAAATTAGAATTTCGAGAGGGGAAAAACAACTGAAACATGTAGGATACATTTAATGTAGTCATATAATGACCAGAAATATCTTTATTCCTCCCGTACACACACAACAGCTTATTCTGAAAAGTTATTTGAAAAACATTTATCCCGAGAATAAATAATAAGAATCCCCCAGTAAACCTAAATAACACCAATTATACCAACAGGCAGCCACTTTTCCTTAAAGGGAATATGTCGCCAATTTTTTATTTTTTTTTACTTATTAAATCAAGTCCCTGATCCATATTCTTTTCCTCTCAGTGGTTTTTATTTCCTAATTGTAGATTTCTCTATTCGGCCGTCTATATATGATTGTGGGGAAGACATTCTTGCTTGCATTGCTTTAACAGCAGTCAGAGAGATACTTTACAGCAGCTTCATGCCCATAGGATTCTTAAGACAGTTTTTGTCCCATAGACGTCTATAGGATAGTTTTCCCTGTGAAGGGAGGGGAGAGGGGGGGCTGTGACATCTCCTCTTGTGACTGGTGGATTCTGTGTTATCTGTACACAATGGTGTCTCCTTTCAGTGTGACCCTGCTTTTACTGATAATGTGCACACTGCTGAAAAGCTCTCTAAACAGAGCAGGAAGTGTCAGATGATTATTAGGCTTAGTGGCCAAAGTGAAAACTACAGGACTTAAGAATTATTAATAAAAAACTTTAAAGTGATCTGGAAAATAAAAAAAAACCATAACCAAAACTTCCTACAAAATGTGTTTAACATAAAAATGTGAGTTAAACAATAAGTCATTTTTTTGACATATTCCCTTTAAATAGATTCTCCACTTTGTACATGCCATACTCCTTTAGGGCTTGTTCACATGGCGTTTTGGATCCTTTTTACGGATCCGTTTTTGACAGCTGAAAAGCGCATCCAGAAAGCGGATCCGCAAATCGCAGCATTGGATACTTTATTTGGATCCGTTTTCAATCCTTTTTCACTTGCGGTTTACGCATCCGCTATACGGATGCGTTTTAAGAAAAGAGTCTCTCTCTCTCTGCCTCTGCTTGCGCCCAACACCATCAGCTGTGCCCGCGCCGCCCAACACCATCAGCTGTGCCTGCGCCCGACACCATCAGTTGTGCCTGCACCCGACACCATCAGCTGTGCCCGCGCCGCCCGACACCATCAGCTGTGCCCGCGCCGCCCGACACCATCAGCTGTGCCCGCGCCGCCCGACACCATCAGCTGTGCCCGCGCCGCCCGACACTATCAGCTGTGCCCGCGCCGCCCAACACCATCAGCTGTGCCCACGCTGCCCAACACCATCAGCTGTGCCCGCGCCCGACACCATCAGCTGTGCCCGCGCCCGACACCATCAGCTGTGCCCGCTGCCCACCCATCATGTGCGGCGCACCAAACTCTCTCCTGCATCGTCCGCGGCGCGGGGGGGGGGGGGCCCCCCCCCCCCCCCCCACAAACTTGTCCCTGCATCGATCCCGGCGCCGGCACCGCACACCCGATCCCGGTAGCAGAGTCCCGGCGCCGGCAGCGCACTCTCGATTCCGATCAGCACAGCCGAGCTCAGCACTTCACGGCCAATCTCCTCGATCCTCACAGCACCTCGCCTCCCATCCATCGCCCTGCACTCGCATTTCAAATCTCCCGCACCTCCGTTCACTGACCGCGTCCCCGCACCTCCCTCCAGCATTTCAAATCTCCCGCACCTCCGTTCACTGACCGCGTCCCCCGCACCTCCCTCCAGCATTTCAAATCTCCCGCACCTCCGTTCACTGACCGCGTCCCCCGCACCTCCTTCCAGCATTTCAAATCTCCCGCACCTCCATTCACTGACCGCTTCCCCCGCTGTTCACAGCCGCCGCTCACTTGCGATCCAGCGTCCGGCCGCCCACTGCGCTTTTCGCATCCGCTTTCAGGATACAAAGCGCAGCTGATATGTACCCGGAGTGTGGAGCGCTTTTGGACAGGTGCCAAAAGCGGACTCCATTATCTCCTATGGGCTTTCACATGTCAATTCTTAAAGCGGATGCGAAAAGCGCAGTGCAGGAGAGCTCTCAAAAGCGTATTGCCGATCTCCCGTGGGAACAGCGATGCGCTTTTGCCATTGAACTCAATGTTAATCACACTGACAATTGTTAGATCCGTTTTGCGGATCCGTAAAACGGATCCGTAAAACGGATCTCAAAAACGTCGTGTGAACAAGCCCTTACCGCCAAAGCCAGTTTTGACCTTCCTAACAGTCCCATTTTTGAAATCTGACATGTGACACTTTGGGGAAAAATTGTTTTGGTCTAAGACTTTCTTTGTTGCCTGTAGCAACTAATCAGAGCTCCTCTTTAATTTTTTCAGAGCACTATATGAAATTAAAGGGCGACAAAAAAAGTCTTAGACCTAGACAGTTTTCATACATGTGGCCCTTTATGTGAGAAGAACTTTTTGACACTTTTAGCTATCCATGTGATTCAGAGAATGTTTTCTCGTGATACATTGTGCTTTAACCAAGTAAAACATTTTCGTCCATACAATCCTTGTTTATTTGTGAAAAATATCAAAATATCGTGAAAATTAAAAAAAAATTGCCATTTTCAAACTTAAAAAATTTCTGCATGTCAGACAGGTAGTTATTCCACTCGAAATAGTTTAGAACTAGTATTTACCTTATGTCCACTGTAGGTTGGCATCATTTTTGAAATGACATTTTATTTTTTTACAACATCAGGGGGCTTAGAAATTTAATAGTAATTTTTCACTTATTCAAGAAAATTTACAACATAGATTTTTTTAGGGACAAGTCCAGTTCTGACATGGTTTTGAAGGGCCTGTATATTAGATACCCCCATAAATGACACAACCTAAGAAACTACACCCGTTAAAGTATTTAAAGCAGCATTTAGGAAGTTGGTTACCCCTTTAGATATTTTAAAGAAATGTGGAGGTAAAATTTCCCAGTTTCACTTTTTGCAGATTTTGATTTTTTATCCATTATTCACTGGAACACAGTAGATTTGACCAGGAAAATGCAACTCAACAGTAATTCCCCCAATTCTGTCGTTTTTAGAGATATCCCATATGTGGCCCTAGTGCGCTATTTGGTTCAATCACAAGCCTCAGAAAAGTAGGAGCACATACCGGACTTTAGGGTCTCATTTTCAATACGATTTTATTTAGGTGCTATTCCAGGCTTTCAGACACCCTAAGGTGCTAAAACTTAATAAATACCCCTAAAAGATCCCTTATTGTAAAATCACCCCTTAAGGAATATATCCAGGGGTGCAGTGAGTATATTGACCACAAGGGGGTTTCACAAATTTTTTTGCGCAGGTTTTGGTGGGTTTCCAGTGTATTTGCATTTTTGTGTCAGGTGTGATGGGGTTTTTTTTTTTGTGGGATGAGTTGCCGTTTTTATTGGTATCATTTTGGCATTGTATATGTGTTTTTGATCATTTCTAAATCTGTTTTTTTGGAAGATAGGGTGAAGAAAATACTGCTATCCTAGTAGTGTTTTCTATCTTTGTTTTTTTCGGGTCACGTGCAGTATACGTGAAAGTTGTTTACTCCGTGGCGCGACTTGTGCCCCCATGTCAAACTGGTGTGTCCTGTGCCGCTGCCACATCTGCGCGATCCTGTGCCCCCAGCCTGTCTGAACCTGAATTCTGTATGGTTAGTTTTTATTGTTTTAGTTTTTTTTTCTTTTGGACTTTTTTATTCCCTAAAATTCCCCAAAGGGTCCCCATTTTTGCTTCTAATTTTTCCTTTTTTTTGGGGTTGTTTGTTTTTTTGTTAACCCTTCCGATGGACGGTATAATAATATGGCTCAATTTTTTTTCCCCCTTGCCTTTGAAGCCCCTAACTTTTTTTAATTTTTCACCTACAAGCAAACAAAAAAAAATTTACGTGGGAAAATGTGAAAAAAAGTACTTGCGTCATGTTTTTGGGGGTTTTTTTTTTCGGATTTTCTTCGGTAATATTATTTTTATCTGTTTCTACAGTTTGTTTTTTTCGGTAATACCCAAAAAAATGGGTTTCCCCTTGTTTTGGAAACCGTAAATAAGTTTCAAACATTTTCTATTTTTGAAATTTGTGCGCGGCACCCTTTTTTGCGACCAATAAAATTTTTTTTATAAAACCCAAAGGGTCGTGGGCGGATTTTTTTCGGGCTGAAATGGT